>PNEQ01104737.1:0-30546 GCA_003012365.1 Medauroidea extradentata
CGTGTCTGCCCAAATTAGAACGTGTCTGCCCAAATTAGAACGTGTCTGCCCAAATTAGAACGTGTCTGCCCAAATTAGAACGTGTCTGCCCAAATTAGAACGTGTCTGCCCAAATTAGAACGTGTCTGCCCAAATTAGAACGTGTCTGCCCAAATTAGAACGTGTCCGAAAAAAAAAACTTGTTTCGGGTGCAGTGATACAGGTAGCTCGGGATTAAGTGAGCACTTTTGAAACCTTCCCTAGATAGGTTGCGATTGTGTACGTGAGGCAAGAGTGATGAGTGTCATTGACAGATTTATGTAACGCATTATCGCCTCTATGCGCAAGCCCCTCACATGGCGTGCAGTACTCTACTATTATCCTTTTTTCTATGTGACTAACCGGTGACGACATTTTAACTATGGGCAGCGTAGTTCAAAGACTAACACTTGATTCTATAGTTGTGTTTTTCGAATACGATTGTTATTTTTCCTTTTACGGCAGTCTGGAAACCCCATTTTGGCCGTTTTGAGGTCCTGAAAATTTTTCTAATAAACGCGCCGAATATTAAAAACTATAGCGACATAGTTTGAAGTGCGTCTTCTTTTCGTATATATGAAGATATAATGTGCGTTAAATAGTTTCGTCAAAAAGGAAAAAATGCTTAACTCGCTTCAACGAATTTGAAGAGCAGATAGGGATGCGCCTTAAGGGCATGGGCTACAGCAATTTCCATCACCATTTTATTTTTAATTTGCATAAAATATATTTTTTCATATTTTAGACACAAAATGTGACTAAATTTGACTTATGAAATTTTTATCTCTCAATAGTTTTCGCGTAATGGCTTGTTGAAGTCCAAATTTGCATGTTTCTATTTTAAGGAGTACACTACCAAAGTGAAAAAATTCACAGTGGATAAAGACGTCGTACGCTACAATGGCACGTACATAAAAACAAAGAATATTTTTTTTTGTATTTAAATAAAAATGCTGAAATTCAAAATAAAATTTCTAAAAACATTTTTTTTACTACAAAAAAAATATTTTGTGGTTCAACACAGCTGAATTTGTAGTCTACAACAACGTTATTCACTGTGAATTTTTACAGTTTGGTAAGTGAGCCGAGGATAATTTGGGCACAATGTGTCTGAAACGAAACAAAACAAAAAAAAAAAAAAAAAAAAGCGGAACAAATATAAAAATAAAAACATGGTGATGAAAATTGCGGTAAACCGCTCCCATCAGAGGCTCATAAACGAGTGACATAAGGTTGACCTTGAAACGCGCATCAAATGCCGCATCGCCTCAACGAGCGAGGTTCCCGCCGAAAATTTTTTACTATGGGGCATCAAGCGGTGGCTATATAATTTTATTGGTGGAAAGTCTGTAGCAAAGATCCGTGCACGTCGGTATCAGTTTCATATACACCTAGTTAGTACATTTTGAAGTACGGCTGTCTGAAAAGGCCGTTTTTAGCTATGATGAAGGGCTCAAAATTTTAATGAGCATAGTGTCTTAACACGCTTCACACAAGGTCGGAATCTCAATGTTTTCTTTTCGTACGTTGCCACAACAGACACGTGTATTTTTTTTTTTTTTAAATACCTGTTTACGAACACATAGCAACGCATTTGAAGCGTGAGGTAGGCGGCCAGATAATTTGTATTTTCGTGCCACTTTTGAAATATCACAAACCTCCGTAACAAGATTGTAGATAACTCAAAATTTAACGCTTGAGTTCACAATGATTAACCATTTTTAAATAGATCTTCAAATGTACTCACATTAAGAATTGGCTCCGCTCGCTACACCACCATTCAGCCGTCAGGTGACAAACAAGCCTCGTAAGTACTGTAATAAAGATAATTATATTCGTAGCAGTCGAATAAGTTTTCTTTTAAAACATCTATATTCTGGAAGGAAAAGCAATTAGAGGACGACCTAGAACAGAGTTCCTAGATTATTTTAAAGGATGTCGCCCTATCACATGATCCAATTGGCTAAAGTCATTGGACGTAGACACTACTGCTACCCACCAACCGACAAGTCGAGAAGATTCTGTTAACCATAAAAAGACTATAGCTGGGTGACAATTTTTCCCTCTTGGAAGTTACCATGTTAGTGGTGGAATAGTTAATATTTCATTGAATTCTAAACAGAAGAAGTCGATTAGTAGGATAGATATTTTACTGCCTCCGCTTATCAATACATTTCAACAGCTGATTCCACCTTTGACATCAGATGTGTTTGCCGTTCCAATTGCTGTGATGGACTAAATGTTTGTAGTGGCTTTCAAAAAATGCCTTCCAACAATTTAAAGTCGAGAAACATCAAGCTCGTCGTGAATGAATTTCCTTCATGGTCTAGCAGGTTATTTATGGTATGAAAGACTCAACGAAAGGATAGACAATTACACTGCAAAAACAAATTTATTGACATATATTATTTATATCAATATTCCCCAACGTGGACGAAAAATTAATTTTCATTTACATAAAATTCTAAATTGCAGTACAGCACAATAAGATTGACATACAAGACTGCCAACTTCTTCAAACATGTGAAAGAAAATTATCGTTCAATGTCATCCGCAGAAATTTCTTCGTACTTCGATAAACTAACGGTAAGTTTGACATACGCTGGGTAAGTTTCATCTATCAGTAGTTGTATAGCAGCCGAGCAACTGATCCAAGGTGTAATTTACTCAAATCCCACTACCGCGGAAAACTAAGGTATTTTTAATATCAATTAGTTTCTATGTTACATGTATAATAACAAATGTATGTCCAAATGAACAAAATTCTTAACCTCCGGCAATTTCCTCTTGCATGTTAGTGAAATATATTAATCACTTTAAGGCGGCCGTCCGCCGCCCGACTGTCTTAACAGCGCTGCAGCGTGCAATCAGAACTTTTTTTGAAGAAACTTCTAAACGGGTTTCTAACGTGTGCATTTACGAAAAGAACTAATACTTCGAAGGAAATCGGAATGGTAGTTTCAAAACATCACGTTAATTAGAAAGATCATTTCAAGAGTCCCTCAAAATGGGTAATAACCAGTTTTTTCAATCTATTATGTCTAAACGACTACTCACGGGATTCGCGTCAAACTACGATAGAATGGTGTATTGGACTTCGCTTAAAACATTCCACCAAGGAAAAGATGGGGTCACCACTGAAAGTGTCAGTCAGGCGAGTGATCTACAATACCACTGCACGTCTTACGCTCCAGGAGATGCCGCACCAGATGAGCCGGTCGACATCACCTATGGCGCCTTGCCTCACTCACACAAACACACGGCTACTAGGCGGACGCCTTAACGTAAGACAACCTAAACATTTTTGTCAAGGCATAAAATTCCCGTCAGTTTAGGGTTAAGTAAAACTTTTTATTAAATTTTGACGTACGTACTGTGTCAAGGATCCCGCCTGCACGCGGCTATTCTGCCAGATAGGAACCCGCGTGGGTACTAAGGTATTCTTGTGCTCACTCACTACTACAAGACTTCACCTATACGCGCACAAAGAACTCCAGTCATTTCGTCAAGACTCGTGTGGGCCACTGAATATGTACCTACTCAATTCCTTAAAGTACGTAAGCAGTGGACCTATATTTTTACAACCGGATATTAATAATGGAATAATGATGCATAACTTACTTGAAGACGGCTTAAGCGAGTCTTTGCATGGAAAATTTAACTAAAACGCCGATGTTCAAAATTTTCACTCCCAGAACACACTAAGTCCATATAGGTGGTTCGCGATAAATTGAACGTTTTTGAAACCTAGTAACATTTATCCTTTCAGGTATTTTATCCTTTTTTTTCCACATATTTATACAAATAACACATCTAACAAATGTGTAGCTTGCAACAAAATTAAAAGTTAGCATTTGAAGTCGCAAATAATTTTAAATTATAGACCTAGTGGTCTTCAAAAGCACCCACATACCTATAGTAAAGTAATTTACAGTAAAACCAGAGAACAGCAAAAGCAAATTTACTTTCGTAGCGATACAGCAAATGACTTCGTCCTTAAAAACCGATTACAATTTTAAAATGACTTCTAAGTAAACGGGACAAATGAATTTATTTAGCATCCATCAGTGTCACAATGTGATGTATGCTACACCAATGTAATGCACAAAGATTATAAAGTTTATCAGGTTTTCATACTACGTTACTGTCAACAAAACTTATACCAGCGCGCCGACTGTTATCTTGCAATCATTGTAAAGAGACATATTAGCCCTATAAACCGGTCAGAATAGTTTTGTAATATCACCAAAGCAAGTAAAAATTTTAAAATTGTACTTCTGAGGTATTGGGATAATCACACAGTACAGTTTACTCCGGCTAACATTTTGAAACACCATTTAGGGTTCCGTACATTTCCTAACAGAACGTTTGTAATATAGCGCTTAACTTTTTCAACGAAATCCACAAGTCACTTTTTAGGGACAACCATAAAACTATCAAAACAAAGGAAAACAACTGCGCGTACGAATTAAAGTCACAAATTAAGCACCAAATATTTCGAAAGCACTGATCTGCGTAATACAACAGCTATGTTATCTTGGAAAATAAAGACTTAATAGACGATAGGTGGTCAAAACAGGAATAAAAAAAAAGGCATTTGAAAAAAAAACTGCTTTCGTCCTGATATGTCGAGTGTTGTGAATGAAAGTGGTAACAATAGTCTCCGATGTTTATCTGCTCATGAATGCGTCACATTCTCCTGGTTCTTCCGTCGTACGTCCGTAAATGGTGAAAGGGAGCATGCGTGGTAACATCAGGTTTCCACGAGACTTTCACGTCAAGTTTTCGTTTCGTTCGAGAATACGGCACGTTATATGTTCGCCATGTCGTTGACAAATAGCGATCGTAAAGCCCCAAAAGCATCTTCTAGGCAGGGACGGATCTAAGCTTCCCTACACCCGGGGCAAGAATTGTGATTTTCACCCCCCCCCCCTTTCCCCAGCCCCTTTTTTTCATTCAGTCCAATCAACCCAACAGTAATAAACGTATCTTACATACGTTGCCTTGCGCTAGCGTAAATGACAGTATAACATTTTAGTACATATACATATAAAACCTATACTTACTAGCTACCATTAGCAGTGTTAAGTATGCATTCTAATTATAATTACTGTATTTATAACATTATATGACACCACCCGCGTCCAGGGGCGTCATTTTAAGAGCATAAAATATATATTTTTGTATTGTGTTATTTAAATAATGCTGACTTAAGCACATAAAATTGGTTTTATTATTAAAGTTTCTAATTTATACATGCTTAATAAAAAAGATGAAACACTGTCACTGTCACCGAAAAAAAATCTTGCTTCCCAACCCCGAAGAAAAACCTGAAATGACGCCCCTGCCAGCGTCCCATCTAACCCGGCGCCCGAGGCAGTCTGCCTCCCTGCACCCCCCCCCCCTTCCCACTCGTGGATAAACCACAGTTTTTAAAATATCATGTAAAATGAGGAAACGCATAATCAAACATCTTCAACTCGTTGTAGCGCATTACGCGAATACTTTTATACGCAAAACCACTTTACTTAATCCTACATTTATCTACGAACAGATACTGTAACACACATGAAGCTACACATCTCACGTTTTGAAAATTCAATACGCGTGTTAGAAACTATTTTGATGCTTCGTAAAATGGCTAAAAACGGTTTTTTTTTAAACAGCTGTAAATCCGAAAATACAACATGAATTCGTGAAGGGCTAAATGAGATGCATACATTGACCGTTACTTCATACCATGGAGGCAATAATAGTCTTGTGATGTATTTTAAAGCACATTTTTTTGGTGTGTCAATATGGCGCCGAGGCATTTTGAGGTTTTTGTTATTTGTACTTATTCGCCTTTAAATAATATAAAACCTCTCTGATGTAAACTTAACTAATCTATGTACCTTATAACGTTAGTTAACAACCGTTTGCTTGAAACAAGGGTTTGATTACGTACTTACCACGTAACGGTAAGTTAATGAGTAGGAGGTCGCCATGATGTGACGCCCATAAAAGCCGGCTTCACGAGTGCCCATGCATTTCTACAGGCATTGTCACCCTCTGATTCATACCATCCAAACACTGGATTGTAGGGTCATCCTTAGGATAAAAAGCCCGTCCAGTTTGGCGCTGTGAATAGAAACGGTGATTTTCGTCCAGCGTGGTGCTCTGGCGCTCATCGCACCACTGTTACCAAGAGTCAAACGCGGAAATTTGAAACCGGTACAGAATACTGTCAACCTGCAATCACTAAACGGGAAACGAAGTTAATAGGTCGATTTCGGCCATAAACGCTTTTAAACAAGTAGTAGTCGACGAGTTATTTCTGGAAGCATACTGCTACACGATAAGTATTGGGAGTTTTTTTGGTATGATTAAGGGCGCGGCCTACCGCAATTTTCATCATCATTATTTTATTTTGTTTTTGTACCAGATATTTTTTTATTGATTTAGACACAAAATGTGACTATATTTTGCTCTTGTGAAATTTTTTTATCTCTCACAGTTTACGCGTAATGGCTTGTTAAAGTCATATTTTGCATGTTTCCGTTTTAACGACTACACTAAAACCAACTCATATACCGAACTTAAAAAAAATCACAGTGGATAAAGACATTGCAGGCTACAATGACATGCTCATGAAATTAAAGAATAAAAATTATTTGAATTTTAAAAAATTGCTGAAACTGAAAAGAAAAATTTAAAAAGTTTAATAATTTTTTCAAAAATACAAATAATGTTTATTCTTTAATTTTATGAGCATGTCATTGTAGCCTGCAATGTCTTGATCCACTGTGATTTTTTTGAGTTGGGTATATCAGTTGGTTTTAGTGTAATCGTTAAAACGGAAACACGCAAAATATGACTTTAACAAGCAATTACGCAAAAACTGTAAGAGATAAAAAAATTTCACAAGAGCCAAATTTAGTCACATTTTGTGTCTAAAATAAGAAAAAAAATATCTGGTACAAATAAAAATAAAAAAAAATGGTGATGAAAATTGCGGTATACCGCGCCCTTAAGGTAACGCTCTTTACTTTCTACTGATTTTACGATATTTTCTTAAACTTATAAACGAGAGCAGATATGAAAAATCTGCCTGGCAGTTTTGTTTAAAATGGTTTCTGCCATGATAGCTATTTTTTTTTCAAAGCATGAAACAAAACTGTTTCGACTAAAAAGGCAAAGATTATTTTGTAATTACATAATTAGCCAAATACCATATTTACTGCCTTGAAAAAAAATCAGCCAACGTGGAGAAGACTATTTTGAACAAAATCGCCAGGCAGATTTTGGATATCTGATCTTGTTTAGGTGTACACAATTATAATCGTTAAAAAAAGAAGAAACTAGAGAGAATGGCCTTAATACTTCACATATAAAATGTATTCGAACGTTTGGCCGAGTGATTAGCGCTCCTAACCGGCGGGCTGAAAGTGCAGGGTTTGACACCCTGCCAGGGGCGGAAAAGCAGTTACCTTCCAGGGTTCAAGACTGACGTGTGATGCGCCACCCTCCACCATAACATGCGGAAAGCAATAGCGAAAAACCACGATTTCATTCTCGCATAGTTGCGCCTCAGGAGTTCGCTTCCTTTGAGTTTTCAAATTACAGTAACCTCACGCTTCGTCAGCGTTGTCATACGGCGTACAGGTTCCCCAGGCCAAAGTTTTCTGTGCCTCATTTCAAATTGTAGCCGCACATTTACCCGAAAACGCTGAATTTGTAGTTTCATCCATCGCATAAGCAACGTATTTAAAAGCATTCTGACAGCACTAAAGAATAACTATTTTATCCGAAGAACACATTTGGAAACAAGCTACACGTGCCTAGGCACGGTAACCGAAAAGGATTCCTTTCGATACAGTTTTACAACGTACCTAAATATAATCTTAAATTTTACTGAAGTGGACATTTTTATAGCTCCCTCAAACTCCGACAGCTTGAGGTTCACTTGCGATTTCTTTCGAACTCGAGTCGATCGTACGGTATTAAAAAAGGAGCAAAAATACTGAGAACTTTTGGCCTAATTTACGGAATTTGAAAAGTTAACTTTCAATAAATACGAATTCATTGTATTCGTATCTGTTTCATTCACACCAGTTCTTCTCACCTTCCTGTTCAGCCTACATCCATTGTACCAAATCATTGATAATTCTAATTAAGCCTAGTACATGTGGTTTATAATTTATGAACAAGAAGGTGAACTACCCATATATGAACTATGCAAGTTTTCGGTTTGTTTTCTACTCTTAAACAAAATGTAGAACAATTAACGTCCTATGTGCCAAATAAAAAAAATATATTAACAAAAAATAACAAGAGTTAAAAAAATCTACACTTAAAAAAATTTAATGAAAGTAAAAAATATTTACGTTATTTATAGACTACTTAGAATACACTTAATTTATTAGGACAGTAATATACAATCATTATTTTTGAAGTCGTTGCCAGCCAAGTTTAACGAACGTGTAACGAAGTAGCATAGGTATACATGTAATTTAATGAAATTTAACGTTGACTGCGACGAAACATTTCTTAATCGACACAAAGACAGCAGCCGCGCAGTGTTAAACAGCACGGGTCGCAGTGGCGGGCGTATACAGAGGGGCTGGAAGGGAGCACCTTCAGTGAGCGACCCGAATAATGCGGGCAGACATGGAGGGCAGACATCGGTGACAGTTGCGTCCGATATCTAAATATTCGATGCGCATGTATGCTATAAGTTTTCTCTTTTTGTATTCTGTTGTGGTTTCTTGATGCTTAGAATCGCCTTAAGGTATTTAGATTTGTTTTACACGACATCTGTGTTAATTTGTTAAAAGATTGAGGTGTCGCTTTAATTTCCTGTTTTGTTTACTTTTGTAAATAGGTTTATTTAGATTTATTTGTAATCAAGGTGTTGATTTAGGCAGTTGTGTTAATTTGTAAAAAAAAGTTTAATTAGGTAATGCTACATTATCGAATTAAGAGAACTTTAAATATATTTTGTCAATTTTAGAAAATTTCGAAAAATTTCTTAAAAGATCAGCTGGCACCGACATAAAAAATAACAGTAATAATAAATTGATTGTATTTTAAGAAGCCTAAGAATAACTTATTTATTTACATTTCAGTACTTTTTTTTTTTTAGAGTTTTTAAGTCAGTGTTATGTTTGTTAATGTTTTATTTCTTTATTTTTTAGAGAGTTCCGGTGCCTATCTTCCACATTTGTGCTGTTTTACATTAAGAAGTTCCGTTGTGCCTTCGCATTCCAAGTCCGTCCATAACGTCCTTGACCATACATAGACCTACCTAGTCTTGGATTGTCATAAACCTACTATTATCTATGTCACTATACATTTCCTGTTCGATTTTGAGGAGTTCCGTGGTGTATCTTCGAAATACAAGGTCCAAAATCAACTAAATTAAAAATGAGACCCCCTTGAAAATATCCCCTTTCCAACAAAAAAAGAATTTTCAACGTAGGTTTACAGATGACAGAGTTCTGAGTTAACATTTAAAAAAACCGATTTGATAACCACCTTTTTTATAAAATTTGTTAAAAATAACAAACCAACTTGCACAACCCCGTGCACGAAAAATATAACCGCTTCTAAAAGGGTCTAGCAAGAATGCAAAGACCTTGCACGCACGCCACTTTAATACAAGTCGGCCAGTCAAACGATGCAAGTCGCCTTGAACAAGAAGGTGTACACCTTTTTGCACAAAACAGATAACAGTGTGTACTAGACTTTAGAGAGCGAGTTTATAAAGCATATTACGCTATGTTTACATGTTTGAACTGGTTAATGTGTCCCGTCACACTCCTTAACAAAATAAGGGAAAAGCATCTTGTTCGTTCTGATTTAGTATGATTGGTGTCCGGATGAATGTTGTTTCATCACGTACAATATTTTTGTAGCTAAGAAAACTACCTGGAGCAGAGGTAAAGCACTCGCCTCGCATTCGGGAAAACCCAGGTTCACAGGTCCTGGCGGATACCTGTCTTTCGTCGCCATACCTTCACCAGGACTGCGGCTGCTTGAGGGCGTGTAAGCCACATTACGCGCCCAATAAATAAAATCCAGATTTCGCTGTCGCACCAATTTATTGTAAGAGCTATGGTTTCGTGCAATATTTGTCCTGCCTTGTATTCTTGCATGTGTTGTGAATGACGCTGCTGACACTTTGGAATATTGCCAGCTTGTCAGTTACCATTATGGTCAATTCGGCCAATCTCACTACCTACACAACCGAAGTAGGAAATTTTTTCTAAATGATAGTCTTGTATAGGTTTTTAGAGTGGCTATCAGCACCAAAATGCCGTTACTCTAGACCAGTGGTTCTCAAAGTGGACGCTACCGCCCTCTTGGGGGCGTTTGGCTTGCATAGAAGGGGCGATAAGTTCCAAGTGGGCCGTGGGGGGAGGGGGGGGCTGACAGTCACTGGGTCGGAACGAGGGTGCTGGACGTGGATTTTCCCAAGCGGCTACTATTATAAGTAGAAGGCCAGGAATTTGGCATATTCATTTGGCACCAAATTAGACTTCACTTTCTTCACTCTAGTCTCGGCTTCTTGTTCAAAGACTGTTTGTTCTCCAGCATAAATTCAGTTAAGACAGCATGATATTGGGCATTTGCTCTCTTGCATGTTTGTTATTAGGTAGCAGACGTCCAGGGCACGAGTGAAACAATTAAAATGAATACTATTTTGAAGTTTGACTCTGCCTTAAAATGAATGTGAAATTTTTCATCAGTTATCTATGTGCAACCGAATTTTAAGATTTCAAGTTATTATTTTACAGCTTCTATCACACTAGGATAATACAAAACCTTCAAAACGATATTTCTTTGCAGTCTATAACAGTTACCTATTTGTAGCATGTAAAAGTTTGCTATTGTTTTGAAATGTATTATTATATTTCTTAGTAAGCTGCATAAACTAATATTCTGAGCAACAATTTTTAAAACTTCACAAAAATAGTAAGGGGAATGTGGCGCCGGGTGGTTTGTGGACCCAAGGGGAAGGTGATCTGAAAAAGTTTGAGAACCACTGCTCTTAAGACTTCAAGATATTTCAGTACAATACAAAGTCTAATGAGGTTACTACGATCACATCGTTTTGATAATTTTCCAGTTAACTTCAAGCATATTTTTATCTGGGTTGTGACCCTCATACATTTCGAAAAAGAGTAACGACAATTTTACTCCCTTATTAACAAAATTAAACTACTTTATTGTTCCATTACGCCGTTATAGGTTTCTCTGAGCCTTTATTGTCTAGTATGGCCCTTATTTCCTTTTACGGTTTTACGCTCATATATACGTTCACATCAAAAGTCTACAAAATATACAAAAAAAATCTCGCTACAATGTGAAGCTATGTTTTCCTTGGGATATTTTTTGGCTTCAAATATCTTCATTCCTTATTAAATTTATATTATAGCAAAAGGCAGATTGCACATTAATATTAGTGTCAACTTTAATGACAATTGCCACGGCACGCAGAGATTTGCTATGTTCAGTAACTAACGCAAAACCACTGATCCACGAATTTCTGTATCTTATTCGATCCGCACCTACTGGGTTCCAAAGTTGTTTTAAGCCTTTCGGGTTCTGCTAATTAAGTTAACTTATCCAACTCTTAAGCGTTCTTTTCAGCACAGCAAGTCAGTTTTATCTACTTGCCTGTTTTCTTTTATATCTAATCTGTTCTCAGTCTTATTAGTTTAACTGATATTCGGATTCTACTTGCAACATGTAAATTTTTCATTTTGGCTTGAGAATGTATCCCACATATTTACTTTGAATCTAATTACTGCGCAAGTTATCTTCCGTTCCTCTATTCTACATTGTTTAGTCGAATTTTACGTACTATCGTTTTCTAGTAATTCATACTTTAAAACTTCATACTCTTTGTGCTTAATATTTACGTTGCTGCTTTTTCAGTGCAACTGTGGACGCTTCACATTCCCTTGGTGTTTCCCGCTAATACTAGAACAGCCTTTCTTGCAAAACGCTTTCTTCTATGAGCTCAAAACATACGAACTGTAACACGCCATGTGCAAAAGGATCGGGTATTCTAGAAATTAATAAAATAAAGTAATCTGCGTAGCCCAGTATATTCCACAAACGAGTGAACGTTTCCGACAGAGATATTAACGAAAGAATATGCAGGACGACAAACAGAGATGCTGTCCCACACAGGACCTTAAATCATTTGGAGAAAACATTTAATAAGCATATGGGTTTTAATTCCAGCATTGATTTACGTAATTCGAAACAATTGAGACGTGAAGAATAAAATGCGGAAGTAAATCAGTTACGTTATATCCGACAATACTGCTTGTATGAGCAAAGTGTTTCGGGGAATTTAGCAGATTGCTCGTGCCGTCCCGTGCAAGACATGTCCCGTCGGTAAACTATACGTAGCAGTACCTATTACTACAGCCAGTTCGGGATAGAGCGAACACTCAAAGCCCTACTGAAGTTATATTTACAGCCAAATCGTATCTTTCCGCGCGTAACGGCTACAAACGGGAAACGTCTCACCTCTCTGGACACGTCACCGTATGTCTGCGCGTGTAAGGATTTGTGTAGTCGATAGGAACATATATGCTATAGCTTTAAAAAAAAGTTTGTTGATGGTATGAAATATAAATGTGTAGTTTTTAGTTTATTTAATTTCGGATTATGCTTAAATAGGAAAACACGTGGAACTACGTGCAGCAATTCGCTGCCAAACATACGAATGAGGTAACTATTGTTAATGTTGAATTATACGCAGGAACGGCTAGTGATTTATTTCAAAGGTTAAATTTTAGTGCTCGCTTTATCCCGAACAAACTATTACCAACTTCATGCAACCAGGGACCCACGATGCAACTTTTTTTGCTCCAAATAAATAGTGTTATGCAGAAGGCATCCAAGCCACAAACGTAAAGAACAGACAATAGCCATCTTCTAAATTATTATACATTAGAACCGTCACGTAGCTCAGCAACAATTTCAAAACAGATGTAGCGTATTATAAAATGAGAATATGTTAAAATAACAAGTTTTACTATGTTCTAAATTATCGAATGTCAGATGGTCTCTTTCTGGGTAACACCATTCAAATGAAGTAAGTAAGGAATAAGCCATGCGTGTGGCGGTAACTCAACTCCTCGTAACCCACAAGTTTCCTAACCAGTGAGCCGAAGATCCAGGGTTCGACTCCCGGCCGGGAACGGAAATGTACAGTTACCTCTCAGGGTTCAAGACTGGTTGTTGTGTGATGCACCACCCTCCACCATAACTTGCGGAAGGCAATGGCGAACCACTGCGACTTCATTCTCGCCTAGTCGGGCCTCAGGTGTCCACCTAAGACTCGTAACAAACCATCTCTTACAATAAATAAGGATAAAGTATGGGGAAAAAAATCTTCCGAGGCTGACAACTCGTCTGAAATGTAGTGTTAGCTGAGCGATAGGGCCATGGTACCATCTCGACGATAGACACATGGTCTCTATTCGCAGCGCGTTAAATTGGCGTGCAATATTTTCGTAGAACTCTTTCCTGTGGGACATTAAGCGGTGACCCTAAAATTTTATTTTTGCATAGTATGAAGTAAAAACCAATGTACGCACCTCATTTTGCAATTTACGGATTCAGGTCGTATTTTCAGAGTTACAGCAGTAAAAAAAAAATCAGTTTTTAGCTATTTCCAGAGGCCCAAAAATCAACCACGTGACCAAATTTAGGTCCTAAATATTCGAAGACGGGGTTGAAATTTATGAGTTAGTAGGGCACTGCTATGTAACTAATGTTTTAAGTCTAACCCCCTTTCCTCGACGTTGTTGACTAAAACCACGAGAAACAATTTAAGTAAAACATCGTATGTATTTTATGCAATTGTATTGTTATAGCTAGCTGTCCCGACATACGTTGCAAAGCCAACCAAATTTTTTGGATACCCCAGTTTTGTCCTACACCCCCCAAATTTTGATTTTTTTCCTTACAAAAACAATTGCTGATGCATGCACATATCAGTAGACATCAGCTATTCATTAACTGCTCGCTGACAATACCATATATTCAGATTTCGCATCGCGTCCGCCACTCGTCGAGCTGACGTCACAGAAATTTCAGTTCTGCCTGACATATTTTGCTTTTCGTGTGGCGGCGGTCTTGTCGGTTCTGTCGCGCCTGTGTGATACCACCATCACAAGCGGCAGAGTTTATCGGCGCCAGTCGACGTGGCGGCCTACACTTCCGGCGAGAGGCCACATACGAGACGAGCAGCGGGGAAAGCAGCGATGGGACCGCGGGGACACACGCACGGCGCAGCTTGCGCAACCAGCCGTCGGACAGAAATACCTCCTCCACTTCCGCAACTGACTGTCGCGCCGAGACGAAACCGCATGGTCGACAAAAGGCGCTTACGGGAAACTAAGTAGAATCAATCCTGCTGGGTATCCTTGGTCACGTGCCTTGATCTACTCAGTCGTTGGATGCTTAACGAGCGGTCGTAATCTGAAGTGTAGTTCTTAGCGGCCTTTTAAATAAAATATCGCAAAATCTGCAGAAACGGTAATATCAGTCGCCGATCTGGCAGACCCAAGACCATGTTAAAGCAGTGCAGAAAATAGTTTTGTGCTGTTATAATACACGTATGTAGCATTAAAATTGCGTACTAGTAAAGATAATTTATTCCTTCCCAGAATTGCGTACTCTGGCGACATTTTTACTTGATAAACTGTTCCAGACTTCAACAAAAATACTACGATCCGAATTCGTATTTTCCGTGAACACGCATTAAAACCGCCTTACAACATATTTCCTATTATGTAAACATGCGGGTGTATGTCTACTTTTTACGAACGCTTTATTTTGTATCATCTGCTGGCTGCTATCTACCCTGCTCCCGAGCAGAGTAGATCTACGTGGATCCGGCGCCGTGATCGAGTCTCCGACCGATTTACTCGCTACCGGGTGGATCCGAAGTAGCTTCCGTAAGCGCCTAACACTGTAACTCGAGAAGTCAACACCCCCCCCCTCCCACCCGGCCGATTAAATTCTGAGGGGGCCGCGGTTAGCGCAGTGGCTACTTCCCACCATGGCGACCCGGGTTCGATCCCCGCCGGGGGTTTTCGCATGTGAGAATCGTGCCGGACGATGCCGCTGGTCGGCGGGTTTCCTCGGGGATATCCAGTTTCCCCCACCCCTTCATTCAGACGCTGCTCCATACATGTCACTCTCACCAGTTCCAGCTTGTTTTGCTATGGTTATTATTTTTTTCTTGTTTTACCTTAAGCGAGAGCAAATATCGAAAATCTGTCTTAGTTTTGTTTAAAATGGTTTTCATAGTTATAATTTTTCCAAACCAAGAAATTATACGGTTTCGACGAAAAATGCGTTAACCAGAAATTCATTTACGTAATTAGCTAAAACCATAGTACTGAATTTATCGCCTTGAAAAAAATCAGCCAACGTGGAGAAACAAAACTGCGAAACCGATTATTTTATATCTGCTCTCGTTTAGGCGGAAACATTTATAACGCTAAATAAAATATAAACTATAAATCGTGGCCTTCAAGACCTAGATGTTAAGTCCTGACCAAAATCTCTTCACACACGAAATTATAAAGAAACCGCTATACTTCCCACTACAGTAGTTATTTGGCGGTAACTACGGTTTTGGGGCAACATTGTACCAGACATTGCTATTCATAATATAGCTAGGAGACCTTCAACCAAAATGCTACCTTCATCAATAAAAATAATTATTCCTTACGAATACTACAGTATTAGAAAAATATGTAACCTTCCATTGAAATCAAACTAGGCTAGTGGTACAAAGTTATCCAAAGAGACTGTACTGAGGTTCTAAAATAATGACACCCAGCAAAATAATCATTCTGGGTGTGTATGATGGAATATGTAGGTATACTGTACATTATTCCTAAGAAAAAAAAACTTGACACTGCCCCTGCGAGAAGTCGCTGCAGTACACTTCACCCATTGTAGGAGTCCTCGTTTGATGTGTATTATAACAGCTTCCATCTCAAATTCATTATTTTGGGAATACAATGTATTAGTTTAGGAAGTAAAATTATGACTGCGTTAAAGCACAAAGAAAGACTCAATCAGGGTTGGGATTTGGAAGTACCACCTGAATATTTGGAAGAGAAAAAATTGCACACGATTTTTATTTGTACGTCGCGATTTTCTTTGCACAGTACTCGCTTCCTTTCGTTGTAATACTTATACTACTTAAATAGCACCATTTTTCTACCTTGAAATCCAATTTTTCCCGGGAGAGGACCCCCCCCCCCCCCACGGCTTCCCCTTTATTTGGATGGATTTATGTATATTGCTCCCTTCTAATCGAAACGCTGAAATCCCGTCCATGCTCAGAAATAGTCATGTTCGTGACGGAATGCCTGTACTAGACTATCCTGTAAATACATACGGAATAAAGTGTTGATTAATTACTTTATACTGTTACAGATGGCTGTGATGTACCAGGGTTGGCAACTGAAGTCTGTATGGAACAGCTGACTATTGTGAGGTGTCAGAACTTCTGGCAACTTCTATTGTAATCCAGTTTGGTGTAGTCTCAAGTAAAAGGGGTTTTTTAAAGAGTTTTCACAGTAGCATTGTTCTCCCCGCCGCGTTGTGTAACAATACGTTGTGATCATTTGGTTGGATATATAGAATTAGCGTACAATTGATTTACGTACGAACAGTATTTAAAAATGTTTTCGAGTCGGAATGGTGGTGGCTTCATTCAGTCTTTCTAATGCTATACAGGGTTTGCCTTGCATCGTGCGCCTTGAGAAGTCCGAATCGAAATCGTTTGCCTAGTTACTCAAAATACAATTGTGCGACACTATTACATTATTACCGCTAACTGTAGCCGAACTGTTATTTTTTTGACAAATTAAGCTTTTTTCAGTTTTCTTTCGGAAAATTTACAAACATTTATACGGATTCTTGGATCTCTCTTGAATTTGAAATATTTTTTAATCTACCCAAAACAGAAAATTTTGAAGTACACAAACACATACTTCTTGTACGCTTGCTACAAAAATATACATATTCATATATGCTTATTCTTTTAGAACAAACACGAATTATAATTTTAGGATCTCTCCGGGCTAAAGGACTTGCCAAAGTTCAAACCGTGTTTGTCAGTGAAAGTCACCAAGGTACATTCGCTAGTAGTTTTACATGTGTGTCGCAAAGTGTTGAAATTCTGCTGTGCCTTGGGCAAAAAGGTCGCTAAGTTGGCAACTGTACGAGAGTCGTTCGACGCCAGCGATGACCAAGACTAATGGTCGGTTCCTCGCACGAACGTACTGAAGTTCTTTTATTTTTATTCTTTACAGTGACAGCAGCCACCCAACAACGAACACGCATTATTCTAGAAATATATCTGCCAAAAATATGGGCACCTATTTGTTTGTTGCCTAAAAATTTAAATTTTCCCTCGCCTCTAATTCAAATGTTTCTGCGAACTTAAGTGCATTAAGACAGCCGCCTACCACACGCTTCAAATGTGTTGCAGTGTGATCGTAAACAGGTATTTTCTACGAAACAATTCTACTTGTGCCCATTGCGCCAACATAAAGCAAATAAAGAACACTTCAGGCAAGGTCGGAACCTCATTGTGAAGACACCATGCTCTATAATAACACTGTTTCTAAGCCCTGGCTAAAAACGGCCTTT
The DNA here is from genome assembly GCA_003012365.1 of Medauroidea extradentata. Lineage (NCBI taxonomy): Eukaryota > Metazoa > Arthropoda > Insecta > Phasmatodea > Phasmatidae > Medauroidea > Medauroidea extradentata. The sequence continues at coordinate 17,704 of PNEQ01104737.1, forward strand.
TCAGACTGCCGTACTTCCAAATTTACTGATCGGATGTATGTGAAACTCAAATTGCGATGTGTACTGAACTTTGCTACAGACTTTCCACCAATAAAATTATGTGGTCACCGCTTAGTGTCCCACAGAAAAACTGTCCGGCGGGAACCTTGCATGTTATTTCAGAGCTTGGCTCGTTGCAACAATTGATTCGCGTTTCAAGGTCGCCCTTACGTCGCAATCAATTCTGAGTCTAACGCGCAGGCAAGCGGCGCCCTTAAATCTTCTATAATACAATTTTGTCTCGCGATTTCATAATTATTTAAATTACTTGACTAAAATAAGAGTAATTAAGAGTGTTCTGCCTCTGCAGTAATGTCCTGTATTTGCTGTTTGTACCAATAACTTAGTGTCATTTTTGTTCTTACTAATTAATGTGCATAACCTGAGGACAGCAGTTAACACTACATGAATGACAAATAAGCAATGTAATCTGTGCCCTGTACATGTAAATGCGATTAGTTTCTTTCTGTTTGTGTAATTATGTGATATCATCTGTAGTAGTGCACAGATAGAAATACCGCCAAATAATTACACTAAGAGTTTCAAAAATGTTCATGGGAAAACTGACTAATTTTAAATAGCGACGCAGGGAGGAGTTACGTAACGTTCACAGATTAATTTCATTCTCCAATAAATTGAAGCTCAATTCGTACGAGTACATAGAAATACATTCTGCACTGTGTAATCTAATTTACAACTTTGATATCTCTTTGCAGTATACATATATCTGATATCCATAAATATAGTATACGAATGTTCACAGAGGAATGTACATACATTATATTCTATGCCATGATTTCAATCATTTCTTAATAGGTGGATGATATCCACTTTTAGCCATGCAACATAATTTAAGTGTCCATTGCAATATAAGGTATTTGCTGAAGATGAGAACACGGGCGATTTTTCTTAAAGTCGCACTCACACGAGAGGTCAAACCGGTGACAGTGAGTGGTTCGAAGTTCGGAGAGTCGGGACCGGATTTCAAGAACTGGCACGGGGCAGCTTTCGCCGTGCGCGACAGTCTCCGCAGTCGAGATGCTGTCCACACAGTAACATACCCACACACAAACAAGCTTACAAGAAACCAGGGACGGGTACAGCTACAGGTCCTAGGGAATGCCATGCCTTGCAAAGTTGATATACCCACATCACAGAATATATTGTAGCAAAAGAAGCGACAAGGAAAGATTTTGTCATTGTTACCGTACCAGCTCTCCGAGCGTACAGGAATATAAACAATACCACGTGGATTAGAGTAATTTGTTTATATAACCACTTAGTGCTTGAGGGACTGCACGCTTTTACATTAGCTTACTATTTAGAAATGGTGAACACGACAATTCGAGGCTACACATCAGCTAATAACTATTAGAAGCGACATTAAGGACATATTGTACCAGCTCTCGGGGCGTACAGGAAAGTAAACAAAGCCATATGGAATTTGTGACATTGATTTAAACAACCGGCTGTGTTTCAATAAATACTGTAATTTGTTATCTCATTTACATATTTAGAATTTGTAAATGTGACGTAAATTACGTATCAATTTCCTCGCAGATAAAATAGGTCTTACTAAACTGTAGTCTCACCGAACTTCTACGAACACCGGCCCCATGATAATCCAAAGAGAAAGAGTACGATAAAAATCACGTCTTGTCGCTTCTGTTACTAATTTATTCTGTGCTCACACTTCAAGCAAGTGACGTGAAGGGGGAGGGATCGGAGGTCATTCCCCTGCCAAATCCGGATATACCCTTTTACAGAAATGGCAATATTTTAAGGATGCTTTAAAGTTGCGAACCAGTGTGCCGATATACAAAACATTAGGTACACCCTTTGTAGCTACTTTCGGCCACTAGGTAATTTGCTTTAATGAGAAGTGCTGGACCTGAAATGGGTGTAACATGCGTGTAACATACAACGATTCTATCACGAGCGTTGAGTAGCTTTCGAATAATCTTTTAACAGCAGAAGTTAAGCACGCCGCTCTGCAGCCTAGGTAGACGGTCACCTTAATAACTTATATTTTACAGTTATAGTTCTGTATTGGCACAACAATGATTTACGCTCAATAACAATGACGCGGACACTATCTAGTGCACGAACAAGACTTCCATACACCCGCCCGGTGCGCGCATGCGCAGAGACAGTGTTGCAACAGTCTCACGCCACGTGTACAAGACCCGAAGTTCAATATACACACGCCGCGTTATCTATTACATTTTTATGGTAACTTTTTTTTGCGTCACACTGCAACAGCAAGCAGTATTCAAATGCATAATCGTGTAACGATACGCAATTTAGACATGTAAAATTTGCGGTGGCCTTTAGGAATACCGTATAGATTGCCAGATTTAGAATATATTCAAACCGCAGCTAGGCCTTAACGTTTACACTAAATACTATTTAAAAATTTTAAAACGGTAGTAGATAAAATTTGAAAATATTGGTAAAATCTAAGAATATTCTAAATACCACACACGACACCATACTGAATTAATGTAAACTGTCGTCTTCAGTTTGCTATAAAAGCAAAAAAAAAAAAAAAAAGAAGTTTTCTAAATCCACGCAGATGTATAACTACGCACATTACATGCCCGATTTTAGGTAATTTGCATTGCGTGGAGTTGCACGTAAATTCAGGACTGCAGTGTCTACGGCTGTCAACTGACGGTCGTCAGTTTTGACAACTTTGTTTACCACATCTTGTTTTAAACGACAATTCGGTTAGTAAAAATAAGTTATTCCCATTGGATTATTTATAGTTTCCTGAAACTTTTAAATTTAAACTAACGCCCTTAGTAACAACCAAAGCGTGTATACGTTTGTACCGTACGCGAAAGTTCATTTCTACGGTCACAAATATTTATATATCTTCTGAACCATGTCAACTACACTTCATCTGCTGGTCAACTGCACCACTGAAATGTTTTGGCATTTGACCGAAGACTCATGATTGGAATCGCCAACCTATCCGCTGTCTTCAAGATTATCTTCTAGACCACCTGAACTATTGGATCCCTTGAATAATCCTCTGGAGAGGGAGGATGAGACTAGCCACATTTACATGATATTACTTTACTTATTTGCCGCCTTTTGTATTCTTGTACCTTGTTGACTGCTTGCCAGACATCTGCGCAGCCACAGTGGGCTGTGTGGGTTGAACGCGGCAGAGTGCGCAGGAAAATGACAACTATCTAATTAAACAAGAATCTTGAGGCCTTTTGCAGAAGTACAAAACAGGGGCAAACAAATTACAGAAAAAGAAACTTTGCGTTTCTTTCATATAATTAGGGCTAACAGCTGAATTTTTTGTAGAAAAAAATTGCCCACAAAATATTACATCACCAAATTTTTAGTAAAGGTACTACACATCAACATCAGATACAAACTTTGATAAAAATGTTTTAAAAAAGAATCTATATAATCACAAACGAGCTATTCGTAATCACCAATCACAAGGCCACATTAATCATACCAATATAAATAATTATATGACCATTTCATATGCAAATTATCATAAGCTAAACATTAAAAAATCCAAAAAATTAACACGCCAAATTACTAGACCTATAATCACGCTTCAAAATTACTAGAAGTGAAACTATAATCACGCCAGGGTTAACTACTTACGTACATTAAGATAAATCATTCAAAAAATATTAGTTATACTTAATACATTAGTTAACCCTGCCAGTAATTTTGGAGGGTGATTGCAGATCTAGTAATCTGGCGGGTTATATTTTGGATTGCTTACTATTTAGCTTGTGATAATTCAAATGATCAAAAATTATTTATGTTTGTATGATTAATGTGGCCTTGTGGTGGGTGATTACGATTAGCTCATTTGTGATTATATAAACTTCTTTTCAGATTTTTTTTATCAAGGTTTGTATCTGATGATGTGTATTGCCTTAATAAAAACTTGCTGATGCATGATTTTATGAGCAATTCTTTTCAAAAAAATGCTGCTGTTTAGCCGTAATTATGATAGAACCATATTTAACAAGTTTCTGTTTCTTTAACTTGCTGCCCCTGCCTTGAGCTTATCCAAGGCCTCACAATTCTTTGATTAATGAGATCGTGGTTTCAATTATGGTTTAAGACACGGCGGTACTCAAAAGTGGTCAATCGCGAACTACCTGCACCAATAATAAGAACCCATTTCAAAATCACTCACTTTTAACACGTGTATAGTCAACAAAGAGAGCACGCGAGTCGTTCGCATTGATACCACCCCCAAAAAATCTCCGATATTCACAGGTTTGAGAATAACTTCTGAACTAGTTATGTTGGTAGAGCAATTACATTTAATACAGATAGTAACTTTAAGTATGCCATTAATTAACCTATAGTTCATAATTATTTATATTTTACAGTGTAAGTTTAGTGTTTGTACAACGGCAATCGCAGAAAGTTCAACACGAAGGCTCCGGCCCTATCAATGTCGCCCCACTGCCAAGGGCGAATAGGCGAACTCGTAAAAAACGGCTCGCCACCTGCGCTGGCAACCTTGCTATTTCGTACGTGCAACCGCAGCGATAAGCTGCACGCGTTTCTATTTTATTGGTCGGAAATTTATACAGCAATGCCCGAGCGGCACCTACACGCTTTGCACGCTGTGTATGACCAGTAAGCATCGGGAAATGTTAGCTACATTTGCCGGCCAAATACTAACTTAGGCCGGCAGCGGGATTTTTCGGGGAAAATATGCTGATTCATATATCAGAGTTTTACCTGTGAAAGTAATGAAATTAGGTTATTGTAAAATGCGGCATAAATATAAAATGCAGCAAGAAAACTACATTACTAAAATGTTTTTTTTTAATATTTTTTGCTGAACACGAGCACTGAAATTTTAAGACGTTTGGATTTATATACTAATTAGTGGATTGTATTTAACATTCACATATTTGCGAAATTTAAATTGGCAACAATGAGCTCGAAAAAAAAAAGGAGAAAAAACCGTGTTCACAGAGCATGTTAATTTTTAAAGTGTCGGGAACGTTCTTAATTATTTTTAATATATTTTTCGGACGTTAAACGTCTAGGATAAACACTGCGGGAAAGAAACTAAAAAAAAAAAAAAGTTTCACAAGCACAAATGGTACGTTTTATTCTACCTAGGTAAAACGCAATTTAAAATCCCTGGTTATATATATATATATATATATATATATATATATATATATATATATATATATATATATATATATAAGTAAAATTCCATCTTACTGTTAATTCATGAAGGCGGTCTCCTCTCACTTTCACCCACATGCGAAGGCCGGGAGCTAGAGATCGATAAGGGCTATAATTGGCGTGTATACCAAGTGCATCATCGCCGGTATGAACCACCATCGCGCGGGCTTCCCATAGGCGCCTCGCCTAAACGGGAGCTACGGCCCAGTTTTCCATTGGACGTGACTACACATCAAAGTTCACTGCACGCCTATCATTTCGTTTGTATCCAGTTATTGCAGTTTCAAATAAAAGTAGTCTAGATAAGCCGTTTTCTGACCGTGTTTGGAGAGCTTCGAAGCAGTATTTACAGAACACGTCGCTGATTTGAAATGCACTAATCTGTGATCGTCTTTCATATATTTGTGTTTGTAAAATATTTGTGGCAAAGAGCTTCGTAAAAATATATTGCCAGTTCAAACGTATTTTAGACGACCGCAGTAATCTTAACATGTGAAAACGTATTTATTTGTTCACAAAATTTAACGTCAAGCCCTCGAAAATATATCAGTATGTTCAGAAATTCCATGACCAAAATTTCAAGTGTGATTCAGCCAAAATATATATTTCGGGAAAATTACTTTGCGTACGGATAGCACACAAGTTGAAAACAAAATTATAATGTTGCAAGTTGTGTATTACTTTAATTAAACAAAGCAATACGACAGGAAAGGTGTATACAGTGTAAAAATTCCAATGCAGTAAGTGCCATTGACCCTCTAACTTGCATGTGCATGCTCAGTACTACGTGCGGATCCAGCTCTAGGTACAATTCCTTTAAAAGTCTGTATGCCCACACCCCGAATAAAATAAGGGGTGTCCAGGAGTTCTCCCCCGGAAAAATTTAGTTTTTAAAGTGCAAAACTGTGCAATTTAAGGCATTTCTAAAACAAAAAATTAAATATACGCTTTAAAATTGTGTCATATTTTAAGGATAAACTAAACATAAATGGTCAAAAGGGGTCCCCGGCACCCCTTGATCCACCCCTGCTTACTACTCAGTATGGATCTGGATAATTGTACGGGTTGGACAGAGTAACTATTTCTTATAGACATTTTGACAAACGACAATTTCTGCTGCTAGTATCGGTGTCTAAGGAGCCTATTTGATGTTGGCGCTTACTGAGGTAACTTCGGCTGCTAGACCGAACATTGCCAAGGACGAAGATTCCTCTATATAAGTGCCAGCAGAACGTCAACTCCTTGCCGATACCAGCAATACTAGCGACGGAAATTGTCGCTTACCAAACTAAGATTCTTGAGGCTGTGCTCTGTTTCCACTGTTTTCACGATAATTATTTTTTTAAGCTTAAGCGAGAGCAGATAAAAATCTGTTCGGTATTTTCGTTTAAAATGGTGTTCGCCACAATAGCTATATATTTTTTAAACAAGATATAATCCGGCTTCGACTTAAAAGTCAATAAACCCAAACTTTCGTTAACAACATAATTACCTAAAACCATTGTATTTACAGCCTTGAAAAACATCAGCCAGCATTAATACAATTTTAAAGAAAACTGCCAAACAAATACGGATATCTGCTCTCGCTTATGCGTAAAAAAATTCAATTTTCTCTAAAAAAAAAAAAAAATAAATAAAAAAAAAGTAGAAACATGAAAGCATGGCCTTAACCTACGTAGAATAATTAACTTTTAGTATGGGTTTCATCCACATAGTTCTAAAACCAAAAAATATATTTAGGTTTTACTATCCCTGCATGTTTTACTATGGAATATCTCCACACACTGAATGACAATGACTTGTTAAGGTCTTGAAAAGTACTCGCTTAGCCGTTAATGAACTACAAGGCATTACAATTAAAGATATTAATAAAAAAGGTTTGCAAGGTCGTTTCTACGTTATCGCTGCGTTTTGCATGCAACCTGCAAGGTTGAATAAATGTGGGAAGTTCATTTTGCCGTAACGGAAATGCGTGACAGTTGCAGGTACCGGAGAAAGGAGAGGTGGAGTGTGAGAGCACGAAGACTTACGCTGGTCATTCTATTCAATGACGAATAAAGGAAGGTCGTTGTTTGATTACAAGGTAAAAGGAAACATTGGCTACTGTCGTACATGCGTTTCCTTCCACGATATTCATCTCACCTACTGACACACGAATCCTCCAGGAATTACCAAGAATACTATGATACTAGCAGAATACGCACGCAAACTAACAATTGGAGGGTCTCATGCCATAGTGAACCAAGTCATTTTTCTCTTCCTGAAACAGTGAAATTATTTTCTTTTACCCTAAATTAGATGAATGTGTGACTACATACACACACACAATTAATGAATGTAATAAAAATAGGTTATGTATACCAGTACTAAAGTGCAGGGGTCCTATCTAAATTAAAACATATTTTGCCGACCATTTAAGAAAAAGTACTTGGTTCACTGTGGCATCAGACCACCTAATTGTCACCGCTGTTTAGGACAGAAATTCAGTTGTTCAATTATATTCTATGTGACTTAGTATCTATAGAATACACACATCCCCTTTTTTACACCCCAGCGAGGATCAGACAGGTCTACCGCAATTTTCATCGCCATTTTTCTATGTTTCATTTGTACAAGATATTTTTTTCTTATTTTAGACACAAAATGTGACTAAATTTTGCTCTTATGAAATTTTTGTATACCTCAGTTTTCGCGTAATGGCTTGTTAAAGTCATATTTTGCATGTTTCCGTTTTAAGGACTATACTAATATGCTCACAAAAATAAAGAATAAAAATTATTTGTATTAAAAAAATTATTGCATTTTTAAAATTTTTAGTTTCAGCGCCTTAAGCGCCCACTTGCTGGTCGTGTGTGAGTGAGACACGGCACCAAGAGCGATATTGGCAGTCTCATCTGGCGCGGTATCGCCCCTATCGCAGACACAAACTGCGTGCAGTGATATTGCAGATCACTCGCCTGACACATTCAGTGGTGACATATTTTAAATGGTGAAAACTTCCGAGAGCAGGGTCCATTGCATGTTTATATAGTTGTTTCATACGAATCCCGTGAGTAGTTTAAGATATAATATATTTAAAAAGCTGTTTTTAGCCATTTTGAGAGGTTCAGAAATTTTATTTTTCTAATTGGCGTGATATTTTCACTACCTGCCCGTCATCGTTAGTTCTTTCTTACGTTGAATATGGGCACACGTGGAATAGTTTCGTAAAAAACTTTTTTACGAACACACTAGGCCTACTTATGGATTCATACATTCGAGGATATTTAAAAAAAAAAAGGTGCCCTCAAGAATGCGCTGCATTTTCGATACTAAAGACACTTGAAACATTTTTTCCCTCCTACATTTGTAGTTTTATAGCAATATTTCTTCGTATCAATGCTGTCGCTTTCAGACACAAACATTTTGTGCATTGAAAAGAACTGTAAACCGGTTAATGTTATTTAACATGCAGCGAGGCCAAGTCGTGCCATAATTATCGTTCTGTACCTTATTTTCATACGTTGTACCATAGACGATGCCTACCTGCCGATAATGGCTAATAGTACCATAATTTCACGTTCAGCCCGAGAAATCTAAAACTAATATCAATTTGTTGGAGAGGGGAAGAAGAAAACTAGTTTTAATTTTTTTTCCTGGCTGTCATACTACACAGTAAATGATGCTATTTAATTATTCTGCTGTTATACGCCGCAAAGTTTCTACAGAAAATTCGAGAGACTGATAGCAATACATCATGTTAATCCTCACATCTGTTATCGCATGGATAAAGTGTAAGTTGTTTATATAGCCTGTGTGCAATATTATTAAGGGAGCAAATTTCAAGAATACTAATAAATAACACAGTTTCAAGTTATATAACTTACTATTCAATTTATTTTGAAGTGTAGCTAATTTAAATAGTTATTTTCAAACTTCAGTACATAAATTGTGATCAGTTGAATTTTTTTAAAGTTAAAATTTTACAAAAGCTAACAATGTACAATAATTTCTCTCGAAAACCGGCAAGTTCTGAAAACGTTATTTAACTGTAAAGAACCTGGCAACACTGTTGAACGTGTTAATCCCTACCCTTGCTCATGCCAAAGCTCTCGGGCAGGCAGCTGCCCTTACAGAAATCTCTTAGGTCAACCGAGAATGTTCAAATAGCAACTGCGAGAGAGATATTTTCTCTGGAATAACGTAGGCCTACCTAAACCTGACTTATACACATAATGTATATACACTATATCCACGTTTGCACGTTTAGGACTATTCGATTTTAGAAGGCAATGAATAAGAAAATACAACTAAACAAAAACCGACAAATTCGTGTAAATTGCATAATATTTCGGGAAATAAGGTTGAGTCTCGTATAAATAACACGTTGCCTACAATTTGTATTAATATCATATTCGTCTCAGCTTTGCACTGTGTACCGTACACAAAGGTGATCAGGACAATAATTTGTTGGACAATGAAATGTGAACACCAGGCTTTATTTTAAGTCAATTGCAGCACGAATTTTCTTCATTGCTTTAGAAATAATCGGTATGATGTGGTTATATATATTTGAACTGTCACACACACACATATATATATATATTTAGTATATATATTTACATATTTAAACAACCTTAAAAATTACTACTTTCATACTAACAATAAAAAGTATAAAGTCCCAGTATTCATAACATTTTTGTACCAAATTTTTTTCTGTAACAAAACTATCACATGTATGAGAATACGCTAAACTGAACGTTTTTTTTTTTGCGAACGACAAGAGCATAACATTGCAAAAAAAATCTACATATAATTGTACAATGCAGGACTACGCAGTCATGGGATAGGTTTCTCCAACATCTGTTAAGAATTTAACATTTGTTAAAGAAGATTTACACCTGATTTAACGTATAAACTTTTCTGTTGAACCTCTTTTAAAAAAATTTTAAACTCTTACCAAAGGTTGGAGAAACCGGTCGTATTTTTTTTTAAACTTAGTGTCAAATATCGTTTTAATTATATGCACCATTGTGAAACTAATTACCGTGCACTATCGCCATCCGACTCCGAGTCAAATGTGAAAAAGGTATTTAACTGTTGGTCATAGATCAGAAAAGCTAGAGGATAGGTGATTATTTCTACCGCCGTTTGCCCGAAATTGTTTAATTAGGCCTACCTACACTTTAGGCAAACGCCTTTGGGGCAAACTCAAGTGTACTCTGAACGAAAGGGGCTGAGCCCCGCCTAATATAATTTAATGTGTATATTTCTATAGTCGCTCGCACCAGGGCTCCTAAATAGCCTAAATAGCCGTTACTTTCGTCCACCCGGCCACGCCACAACGCGATACGAGCTACGTGAATGACTTTGCCGTTCGTCGTCTGCGCCGTGAAGGCCATCCCCCCCTCCATCGGCGCGTAATCGATAGTGACTCCCCAGGCGCGTGTACGGCGAACTCCACGGCAGCTAATTCCCCTTCCACTACACCTGCTGGTGACGTCAAACACGATTCACGCGACTACACTGCGGAAACCTTGTCGCAACTCAAACCCTCGGCACCTGATCATGTCACCTGTGAGTAATACAGTGATAGGCCTAACATTTTTTTATTTTAAAAAATGCAGATTGTTTACGTACAGCGGGTAAAACGCAATTTTAGTCTTACCGTAATAAAACTCTCATTGTGATTAATGTTTTTTTTCTGCCTCATTTAAACATAACACAATATCACAATTTTAATTTAAGGTCATACATGGTAGTTTCTGATTCGTGCACATCACGTAATTCATTATTTTTTTTCAACATAACACTTAAAAAAAACACAGACTGATTGCACTCTTACAATGTAAGCATGCCGCAAAACAATTCCCAGTTCGTCTGCAAACAACAAAATTTGTAATTGATTTTTGCTACAATGGGTGCAAAAACAAATGTTACTGCTACGAAAAATTAGGGTATAAATAAACATGTCAAAACAATTAAGCGATTCTTCGATATACATTGTGGTTAATGTTTTCTTTTTTTTCGAAATCAATGTAAAACTACTTAGCATGATTTTGACTTCGAGTTCACGTTGACGATTTCCTAGTAACCGAGTCATTTATTAAATATGTTGATCGCATGGGTAAATATCACAATTTGAAGTGAAAGCCATGTTATAGAAGAAAACACGTGGTGTAATGTCACCCTACACTGGTACAAAGTTATACGAAATAGACTTCATTCCGCTCCATAAAGAACTATTTCGCGAAATACGCCACATTATCCATTTACGTATTACGAATTTCCGGCAAATTACTTTCTCGGACACACTTGTAGAATTCAACCTTACCACAAATCAAACTGTTAGTACGTCTGCCAGTAAGCAATTTATTTCGGAATACTAAATAAAACAATACGAACGCGTATTTTACGGTCGGGGTAATAAGTAAAACTAGCTTATATTTGCTACAACCATATCAACGAGTCTGCTGTTTTCACTTCTGTGCTGGCCTACGTCGAAATAATACATCTGTCGGCCGATCCACGCTGGAACAAAAAATTTGCTCATATGTAATAATTTCATGATATAACACCAGTTAACCATCTAGGACTTTGCAAGGAATAACACCTAAGGCAATACTCAAATATAAGGCATTGTATAAAATTAATTCTAGACGTTAAGGATTAAAAAAAATTTTAATGACTTGTTTTACACATACACTAATAGAAGACGTTAAGTTAATAGGTATTATTGCATGTTCCCGGCAGTGTTCGTAGTGCAGTAAATTATTAAAAGAATTCAAAAGTGTTCACTTAAAAACGAACTAGTTGCCGAGGTGTTTTTCAACCAACAAACCCCTTGGGTCCCGTCCGGGCAATTCTTTCCTAGAATTGTTACGACACACAACCGTACAATCGTTTAATGCAATTTCTTTCTATCTTTCAGTGGCTTTTAAGCATTAGCAATGCCTCTTACACGGCTGGCAGAGGAACAGGTTTTTTAAACCAAAAAATAACCTTTTCGTTCAAGCGTTTAACGTAAATTTTTAACACCACTGAGTATTTGTATTTAAAAAAAAACATGTTTTACACGAATCAATGTTTTGCAAATAGTTTAAGAACATTATTTTAACCGGAGTTCCGTATTATTTTTAATATTTACATCCATCATATTGTTACGAAACAGCCGCCGACCACTGGCCTCCAGGTACATGGCTCGCAACACCTTGAGGGCTGGCCGATGATTCAAAGCCCGGGTGGCTCATAGTGGGAATCCCGCCGAAACTACGTCATAGATACCTGTCCCAACTGCGTCTTAACCCTTCGAGGGCGGCCGACGTGACTACAAGCACATCCGAAACATGATTAAATAACTATTTTTAGACCCCTGTAATGCGGGGAACACCCGACTGTCTGGGCTAGTATAAAAGCACAGAATCGGCACATTTGAGCAGAGTTCGCTATTGGTAGTGCTAGAGAAAGGTGCTACGCCTGTGGAGAGAGACTGGTGAAGACATCTTGGTGACGTCAAAGTCTACTGTGAGGCGGCAGGGGGCTACCTTCGGAGCAGTGTTTGGCGATACAAGAGGACTGCTGCGGCGGGCTGACAAGCGAAGAGGAGGTGCGCGACGGGAGTCT
>PNEQ01104737.1:30646-49829 GCA_003012365.1 Medauroidea extradentata
AGCACATGGTGAGCCATCACCACTTCGGACTGATAAGGTTGTACATTGTCATTATTATAAATACTGTTGATTGGATATATGACTGAATTTTATTGTGATTTATAGTGTTTAATTAATTGATGGTAGACTTTTCTTGTGCTTTAATTGTCAAAGTTAATTAACGTGTCTGTGACACAGGAGTAATTGTGTGCATAACTAACTGTGTTGTGAGAGTTCTAGTTGATTACTGTTGTGTGTATTTCGTAGCTTTGTGAGCTATTAAATCCAGTACTTAATTTAACTCTTTTATTTGTAATTATAAGACCTCTATCCCAAAGAACTCATGGGAATTGCCCACATATAAAGTTTGTGCTCTCAAACTTGTAACAATATTTACTGACGTCAACTTCTCACACTATCAGTCATTATAAATGTCGTTCAGGTCTATTTATTTTCTCTGGTTGTTCACTTATTGGATAAATGTACATACAGAGCATAAAAATTTATTTATATAGAAGAAACGGGAAACTTTGAAGAAATGTTGAAAATTTAAAACATTTTAAGTGTGGAGATTTAAACAATGTTTAAAATTCTTTTTTCGCCTATAACAAATCACACAAAGCACATTGCACAAAAACAAAATTAACTTTATAGTTACATACTAGAATATAGGACTTTATAGTCACTTTGTATTATACTAACTAAAATAACCATAAAATTATTTCAATGTTTCATAGTTTTTATACCCATCAAATAATTATATATTTCCTGTAAACTATAAAAACGCTCGTTTACACATATTTTACGAATTAATTTGTTAAAATGTTACAATTTTTTAATTCGTTCTTTCTTTTGTTAGACTGTTATAAACATTTTAAGACAAGCATGATGAAGACCTCTTTCAAAAATTTTAGTTTTATGCTGTACTCTGTTATGATTACGAAGAGCCTCGCCTTGAGGACGGGCTAGCGACGACGGCAGTGCAATCAGGTCAAGGGTTGCACAAGACAAGGGCCTCAGCGATTCTCTCCACCGGCACTGAAGTGTGTCAATATAACGCATTGTATCGGGGGAATCGGGGTCTGTCTCCTTCAAGCCTTCCAGCCGTCACCACCTCGCCAGGATGGTCCTGGGTCGAGACCCACGACGTGCCGCCGTCCGTCGATAGCCGTCACAATCATCATCAGCCTGCGGCATCGTCTAAGGTGTCCAAAGGGTCACCCATCATAGAGTAGACCAACAGTTCTATATTTAAACAGTCGCTCCCCTCCAACCTAAATTATGTAGTACAACTTGTAGTATATTGTATCTAACTTATGTAGAGTAAAGCCACCATACTTATATTAATATATATTTCATTTAACCGTAACCCTCACCCTTAACTTAACCACTTAAATAGTTTTAGTATAGAGTGCCCACCTCTGACTATAGCCACCCAACCACTAATAAATCATGTGTAAAACCTAGTAAAATGATTGTTTTACAACAACTCTTATAAGAATTTTGTGTGTTGTAATGAACATCTTCCTTTTTTCAAATATGTATCTTCATTTATTTTAACAAAATTTAGTAAATGTAAAGCATACTCATCATGCAATATTTTTATTTTAGCATGCCAACCCATGCCTTAGTTCGTTTATAATTACAGACATGCAAAATTCGCGTTACCTTTTGGTAACAGACTAAACTTCACTTTCCTATATACAAAAGAGCATAACCTGCTATTCAATTGGCCACGAACTTTAATGTGATGTCATTTACGTGTGTTACGAATTTACAAAGATTGGTCTCTCTACCGTGTAAGCATCCTCCGCGGCAAGTCACGACAATATCGGCCAGCGGGAGACGTCTAACGACCCTATAGTCACTTGAGTGTCAGCTGTCAAAAAAATAACGCGAATTTTACATGTGTCTACTTATAATACGTAAATGAACTTGTGGGAAAAAAAGTGATGCAGCCTCTTCTAATTGGAGGTGTAACAACCACGCTCACAGCTCAAGACGGTGGGCAGGTTATAAGAGGAGGGGAGGGGGAGTGAACACGCGGCGGAAAGTCTACGCCCTAGATGTGGGTCAGCAGTGTCGACCGCCCACCAGTGACTGGCAAGCCTGCGTCTCGCTAGCTCACCCACTCTCTCGAGCCCGCAAATTGATCACAGCCATGTACCGAGTTCCGGACTGGACCAAACTTGGACTGCACGCAAAACGGAATGAACAAGGAGTGGACGAGACAGCAAAACAAGTTTACAGTTGCCTACAATCCTGATTTAGGTCTCCAGCACTATTGGCGGTAGCTGTTGGATGTTGCTAATGGCGCCGCCTACCAAACTCTTAAAATTAGTTCGTAAATACGTTTAAAAAAGAACACTTTCGTATGTGCCGATTGTGTCACAGTACAAAAAGAAAATACACCTCAAACAATGACGTAAATCAGAAAAATCACTTAGGAGCCCCAAGAAATGGCTACCAACAGCTTAATTTTTAAACTGTTATATCTGGAAAACTCGTCACGGGATTCGTGCGACTACTATAGAAACGAGCAATGGACTTTACTTAAGACTTTTCACCACAAAAAAATACATATATATCATCGCCTTATATGCTCCCTTCAGAAACACGCGTGAAAACTCAAGATCTAGCGTTGCAGAGTTTATAAATACATTTTTTTTTACGATATTATTCCACGTGTGTCCGTTGTGCCGAATTACGGAAACATTTCTAGCATGGACGGAATGACACCATGATGATTAAAAAAAAAATTTCGAAGCCCTCAAACATAGCTAAAAACTGCCTTTTCAGACTGCCGTGCTTGAAACTGTACTAACCGAGATGTATGTGAACTCAGAAACATGAACTAAACTTCGCTACAGACATTCCACCAATAAAAATGTATGTTCAGGTGGATCGGCGGGAATCTTGCATGCTAGTTCAGAGGTTGTCTCGTGGTGGTGCGGTATTTGATGCGTGATTCAACGTCGTCCTTATAGATTAGTCACTTCTGACCCTCTAATGGAAAATAAGGTGGCATCCTTAATGTTCGAATGTAAAGTGGGTGCATATGGAACTCGGGATCTATCCTTGCAACGTCTAAAATAACACAATATTAACTATACACAACTGCTTTAGGTATTTTCACAGTGAAATAAATTAAAGTTTGAATGAGAATTTGGAACGCTTACTATAACAAGTAGCCTACGTTTTTAGAAGACAACACGCAAAATATGGAAAAAAAAATTACAAACCCATACAAAACAATTTTTTACAATCACCCATGCAAATATTTTCCCAGCACAATTAAATCCTTCGGCTTAATCTAGTGGACTACAAATAATTGTACGCTGAATGTAACTGTACCAACTGTTGGCGTCACAAATAGTTTGTCAGAAAATAATCATCCTGCACAAATGTTTCCTTGTGAAGTTACCAATAACTACTCTACGCCTGCTCGGCTTTCGTTTTTATGTACTGACTTCTAAGCACTCGTCAACTTCAATTAACGTGATCCGGGTTCGATTCACGGAGGGATCGATCCCCGGGATTTTCCGCGTGGGAATCATGCCGGACGATGCCACTGGTCGGCTGATTTTCTCGGGGATCTCTCGTGTCAATCGCCCATTCATTCTGACACTGCACCACACTCATCATGGCATTCCTCACCAGCGCTTAAGGCCTATATGTTAAGAGCTGGCCCAAATCTCTTCAATTAACGTGTTAAATTTTATGCCGTACCCGAATAGTCAGTAGCCTAAATACTCGCCTAACCCATACATAAGTTTGCTTTCCCTGGAACGTACTTTTACAAACTATTCGGACAGGTTTATACTAGACTAACGGCAATTTCCGTAACAAAAAAATAAATAAAATTATAAATGGAACTATGAACGGGTACTACAAGATTTACGGAATGGTAATTAAAATTTTTAAAGTAGGCCTACACTTCGAAATTTTTACAGTGCTGAACTGATAAAAAAAATATCTGCTACAGATGGTTTAAAATATTATAATTGCATAGACTTAGTTGACTTCCAGAAAATATATAAACGGCACAAATATTAGTATTAGAGTAATATATTTGATTACATACAGCTGAAAGACGTTTCAAAAACACTAATATTTCTTCTCATAATCAGCTGCCGCACAATAAGCACACCACGCTAGTCCTGGCCTTATTACAGACGAAAATGATGTACGATTACATTGTACATGCACGATGAGGCAACACAGCTCGGAGAAAGTTACCTCTAGCGCTCCACGTCCAGGTATTATTCTAATGTGTGTTACGTCGAATAAACTTATAATTACGTATGTAATGCTCGGGATTTGAACCTGCGCCCATAATATGATGGTCAGAACAGTTGTAGCAAGGATATCTGTGGAATGGAAGAGCAGACTAAACACTATGCACGTAAAATGTCTTCGTACAACATTTTGCCACTAACAATAGGCGTATTTTCGCGGTTGAACCGCTAATAGACTAGCTACAAGAGTTTGCATTGAAACAGTTGCAATTTACAAACGAGAGCGAAAATTATTTGCTGCCGATATTGCCCGAGTCTGGCGGGAGTTTCAAAATTTATCTTTTAATTATTTTTCCATACGCTAATTTGTAAATAGCACGCTACAGCGTGTACTACTTTACATTTACACGCTAAATTACATATCCAGGTCTGCCTGTGCACTGTAAACAAACGGGAATTACCGAACAGTCCCGAACATTTTAACCTACCTTGCTATTCAGGTAGCCAAACACTGTAAACGGCAGCAAATTATCTGCAGTGCGTTTGGTAACACTACTGCCACCGAAGTCGCGAAAACGTTCTGGTCCTCAAACGTGCTACCAATTCAGCCGCCAAAATTTTTCGTCTCGCAATTTCGCCCAGGATTCATTGATATGGTTATTAGAGTTTCTGGATGGACATCCTGCATATTTCAAGAGAATTCGTATACAGCCCTTGCATGCCAAGTTTTACTCTTACTACGCACGAATACGTTTTCCAATCACGTGTTTTCTACCAAATCCGTGCACCCAGGGGCGGATTTAGTGGGGCATGGGGCACGCCCCCTCCCCCTTTAAAGTTATATTTTCCTTTTTTAATTTTCTCTAATTTAATTTTTAGTAGCACTACATACTTTAAGACATAATTTATTTTAAAATTTTCTCACTAATAAAATTAAATTTTGTGTGTAAACTCTTCAAAACGCACCATTTTGCGTCTCTAAAATCAAAATTTTCCCGAGGGAGGACCCCCAAACCCCCTGCTTTTGGCTTGGGGGTGTATGTATACACACTTTTTAAGGCGTAGCCCTCCCCCCTTCTCGAAATGCTGGATCCACCACTGCGTGCACCGTACTTCGGAGATAACCAAGCGGCGAGATAAGACACCGGCACTCCCACACAACGCCCCCATCACCATTACGCACAATGTTCCCGTCACATATTGTTTTCTTGTTGCGAGACTAAACTGCGACCAATTTTAACGCGATTCTGTAGCAATGTTCAAAACAAACCTTACAGTTTCTCATGTATTCTAATCGTGTAATTTCAAACTACGTTGGAGGGCACAAAAAGACCCACAACGTTTAAAATACGCGATGCCCTTAGCAACATACCGTCAACGTCTGCAATGTATTTGTTCATGCAAGGGAACATTAGAAATTCTTTTGTAAATGCATATTTTAAATACGCCGTGTAGCACATTTCAAGATACATGCATATGTCGGGGCTACGTGATTGACAATCTACTTTTTCTCTGCTTTTAATATTCAATCGTGTAGCTATTTTCTGATCTTTCAACGTTTCGGAAGTCGTAGCAGCTGCCATCTTAAGGGTGTCCACGTGGCATGTAAAACCCTCATCTCACCACGAAAACCTGCCTGCTAACCTGATAGGAAAACAAAGTTGGTAGCACTGAGTTTAGACCCCGACACGACAGCGATGCAGTTCATCGCCACGAGGGGCACGCTAAGAGGCGCATATAGCGCGAACGTGCTAACGACACACCGCAGACGAATCTTCTCGTCAGAGACGCCAGAAGCTGAGTGGTGAGGGAGGCAGCTTATTAACTGCACGCTGAAAGTGAAAACATCCCTCCCGTTCGTGCGCCGAAGAAACTCGTCTCGATGAGACGCACACTTTCCCCGTGACCTGCCCCCCCCCCCCTCAAACGGCAGCTGGGGGATTTCTACTTAGGAACATCTCCGCTCAGAATTCAGACCTTAGCTCAGGCTATTATATTACGTCTGACAAATGTGTGGCTCGGCAGCGGCTTGGAAATACTTCACCTTATGATACGTATGACGGCAACACTTTCATAAATTCGGGAGCATCATGAGTTACGATAAAGTAGTGAATTGTGCTACAGAATCTAAACATTTTAAATACGTGACGTACAACATGGTAAATTTTTCAGTTTTTCTATTCACGATGTGCGTGTGCATTAATTCATTTGCAGTTAAGATCATGGTCTCATTTGTTTTTGAGAAATGTTCTTTTTTAAACCCAAAAGAGAGCAAATATTTTTCAACCATCATATGTGTGCAGAAAATTTATTTAGGCCTACTGTACTAAATCAAAAATTTACGTATTTTTGTACAAGGTTGAGTAGTAAAAAACATGTTTCGCCTATCTGTGTATTTAAATCTCAATATTGGCTCCCTAATGAGAATTTTATGTATATGTAAGAATGGCATTAACAAGTGATCATTGCCGGTGGATATAAATTCAGGTTATGCTAAGAAAATCACTATTACATTAATTGCTAAAAAATTTACTTATTTGGTTCCCAAGCAAGATTTTTTCTACGCGACATTTAGATTTAAGCAAATCCCAATCATTTGATGTGTAAACTTGTGTACAAAGTACTTTTATGTTCTCTTGTAGTGAATCAGCAATTTGCACTATTTAAAAAGCGAGAAAACTTATCTTGCCTCGGTTACCTACCTAATTCGCTTTACTAGAACGGCTTTACTAGAACGACAACGATCAAGACTTGGGAGCACTCGGGCTCTAGGTGAAGTGAATAGATTTTCGTCAGCACTCAACATCGAGGTCTTTAGCGCCGGTGAGAAGTAACAAGATTACGGGGCGGCGCTGGAATGAGGGGGCGGAGAAAACGAGAGATCCCCGAGAAAACCCGTCGACCGGCACGATGCGGCTCCGTCGGGAACCGAACCCGGACCGCTTAAGTGAGAAGGGAGAGGTCTGAATTCTCTACCACCGCGGCCGGTCGTGCTACTCTTCCTCGCCCATCATTTGCCTCTAAGCGTCAAGGCGCTTAACGAGTCGTGTAATAACCATCGAGGACTTCTGAAGCTACGCCACTGCAAACCTGGTAGACAGAAGCTAAGGCTAAATGCGGTTACACAATTGAAAACTGTAGCATTAGAATTTACCATAGCTTCAAATACGATCCTTATTATTATAGAGTATACGCAAAGTTTAAGTCTTGGCTCAACGTTTTCGATAAAATGTAAACTACAAGTCAAAATCAAGATAACCGTCTGCAGAAACCAATCCATAGTAAAAAAAAAATATTTTTTTTTTCCACTTAAAGTAAGATTTCGCAGCACTAGGACTTCATGAAAAAAAATATTTACTCTAAAAAACCTTACAAATGACGTGTCTAAGTTAACTACGTTTTTTAAAACAGATAACACAACCGGTGGTTTGCAAAATAATGAAAAATTTTATTATTGAAATAATCTGTAAGATTTAAAACCACACAAGTCCCTTTGTGTTGGTGTGTGTGTGTGTGTGTGTGTGTGTGTGTGTGTGTGTATATATATATATATATATATATATATATATATATATATATATATATATATATATAATGACCTTAAATAAAGAAAAATAATTAATTTTAGAATTTTTTTTAAATACGAAATAATTGCGTTGTGCAATTTAAAATCTTTCAGCAAATGACGTATACCACCTAATTTTAGTGCAAATTATTTCATTCGCGTAAGTCAGTCGGAATGTTAAGGTCACTCGGAATGAAGTGAACACTATATAGGTCATTCGGGATAAAGTGAACACTATATAGGTCATTCGGGATAAAGTGAACACTATATAGGTCATTCGGGATAAAGTGGACACTATATAGGTCATTCGGGATAAAGTGAACACTATATAGGTCATTCGGGATAAAGTGAGCACTAAATATTTAACCTTTGAAAAATATCGCTAGCCGTTGCTGCATACAATTGAATATTAACTCCTTACTGCTTGTACGGTTGGCAGCGAAATTACTGAATGTAGTTCCGAGTATTTTCTTGTTTAAATTCAACAATATTTAAATAAAAGTTACCGAAATCGACATTATTGTATTTTATATAATTAATAAAACTTATTTTCAACAAATTGTATGAATTCATACTGACTGCACAATACACCTAAGACGCGCAAGCATCAAGTGACGTGTCCAGAGAGGTGAGACATTTCCCGTCGTTAGCCGTTACGCGCGGGAAGATACGAATCGTCTGAAAATAGAAATTTAGCAGGGCTTTTCTGAGTGCTCACTTTATCCCGAACCTCCCTTAGTCAAAACTTGCAAGTTACTGGAACATGCTGACATGCCGCTATGGGAAGACTATGAAAGCTAAGAAAGTTTCACAAGAAAAAAATTGGACTAGTTACGTTTGTAAAACTAACACTATGCCGTACAAACATATTATGCGTTTTAGCCCTTGAGGACGGAGAGCAGCTGGTGTTGAAGGCGCGCCACAACCGCGAGTCAGTGCTCCAGAGCCGGAAGCTGGTGTTATCTTCTGGCGCACACATGCGCGGGGCACGGGACCCCGCCTATCGACCAGCGACGGATGGCTAGCTTGTCGCCGCCTTCTGCCGACCCGCCAACTGCGTCCGCGACAATCGATACGCAGTCGACACGCCTCCCAGACCATCTTCCGCCACATAACAGCGAGCTTGCAGAAAATATAGCCAAGATTGTGCAATCCACAACGCTGCACTATTAAGACTCGCTTTCAGTCGCCATATGGAGTAACTATTTTTTTTTTTTAATTCTAATAAGAAAAAAGTCAACACTGCTATTATAACGCAAATTATATTTATATTGCGCTACAACAGACACATTGTGATTCAGCTGGTAACTTTTAATTACGCCACAATCTGTGTGGTAATTTATTTTATATTCATAAATTTGCCTGACGGATGTATGTGCTATAGCGCAAAGTAAATAGAATTTGCGGTATGATCGCCTATTTAACGTTTTTCTTCTCAGAGTTACAAAAATGCGAGAAATAATAAAATTCAATATTGTGACACACCTTAAGGTTGTTCTAGTGGGGAAAAAACATAATTTTGTATTTGTATGAAATAGTATT
The DNA here is from genome assembly GCA_003012365.1 of Medauroidea extradentata. Taxonomy (NCBI): domain Eukaryota; kingdom Metazoa; phylum Arthropoda; class Insecta; order Phasmatodea; family Phasmatidae; genus Medauroidea; species Medauroidea extradentata. The sequence continues at coordinate 39,971 of PNEQ01104737.1, forward strand.
AGTTTTATACACATTACTTGAGATTACTCATACTTCTAACGGAAAAAAATTAGCTCGTCTAGTTTTCCCGTAATGGCACTTCAAAGTCAAATTTTGCATATTTTTACTTCATACAAAACTTGAAAACCAGTTAACATAATGAAATGGAAAAAATCACATCAAAACTACGTGCTACTGTCTATGACTTGTAGCATATAAGACCCGTTACAAAAAAAAAGTTTGTGCAAAATAAAAAATTTCAAAATTTGAAATTTTTCTGGTACTCTTAGGAATTTATTTTAAACAGTATTTTATAATGGGTTTGTATATGCTTCAAGCCGTAGACGGTGACGTGCAGTTTTGATGTGGTTTTTTCCATTTCATTATATTTACTGGTTTTGAAGTTTTGTATGAAGTAAAAATATGCAAATTTTGACTTTGAAGTGACATTACGGGAAAACTGGCTGAGCTAATTTTTTTTCGTTAGAGGTTAATGTACTCTTAACTAATGTCTACAAAACTAACACTATTTTATACAAATACAAAATTATGAGTTTTTCCCTACTTGAACGCCCTTAAGGGACCCCTCTACCACCGACTATTCTTTGTATGACGAAGCTATTTAACGCGCATTGTATTTGTATATCTACGAAAAGCACACACTTCAAACTATGTTGGCTATAGCAACAGGATTTGAAAACCACAACTATAGAAACAAGCATTACACTTTAAGCTATATTGCACATAAAATAAAATAATGGAGTGAGCATTAAGTCCCATAGGAAAAATGTTAAGTAAAGCACTGCACGCCAGCTGAGTGGCTTGCGCATAGAGGCGATGATACGTTACATACGTCTGTCAACTGCAACCTTTCCACTTCTGCCTCGCACACAAACACAGCCTATCTAGGGAGGCCCCGGAGCACTTTGCAACAGTCGCCACACTGGATTATATTTTTCATTTTCCTTTTTTTAATTACGCATTTTAATTATTATGCGAAGAAAAACGTGGAATTCGCTGTTATAGCGGAGATTATTTTTAACACTGCGCTGAAGCACAGATCTCACAGTAACATTAAACGTGTATTTAGGCGGCTATCAAAACAATTTAATAATGTAACAAAAATATAACTGGATGAGGCAAAGTGTACGTTAAAACGTCAACAAAAACCTTTTTAATGTAGCGTAAAGTAAATTAAATCTGCAGTCAAGTTCCTAGTTCATAAAACGAAAGATGAAATAAATTATAGCGACAGACAGAGTCTAACAGCTCATTAACGGCCGCCGATGGTTTGGAACTGAGCGAAGGCAATGAAACGATTTAATTATATTCGGTGGGGCTGTTTCACCTTTCACGACATCGCTTTCGGTGATCTGATCTGAGAAGGGGAAAACACTAACAGGAATAAAAATGTTGCACTTTTTTCCCAGTGCGTGTTTTACAGGTTTTTTTTCGTATAAAATGATTACTTTTACATTGCTTTAATGGTATGGAAACCAACTAAAATATCCTGTAATAATCGAGACCACACCGAGAGGAACAACAGTCTTTGGACCCCTGAACAACAAAATGCCTATCTTGCTCTCGCCGTAAATTGGCGTAGGCAGCGCCATAGACACGGTAGACAGAAGTTTTCATCATTACGTTTTTATTACTGTTGTACAAGATACTTTTACTACTGACATTACCTAAATTTAAATCTGATGATTTTTTTATTGTTACCCTAGTTTGTGTAGACCTAATGTCTTGTCACAGTCAAAATTTGCACGTTACGGATTGAAGTACGACACCAGAACAACCGAGCTGAACTAATTCACACTGAATAAAGATTATGTCAGCTACTAGGTATCATACATATAAACAAAAAAATTTATTTTTAATACACTGTTGAAATTCTATATAAAACCACAAAAATGTTAGTATCAAAAAAATTCTCCATTTTTTTTAGGAGACCTTTTATATACGCCTAACCTCAAACATCGTAAATTCTGAGTGAATAATTTCAGCTTAGTAAATATAGGTTGGTTTTATTGTACTTGAAACAGCAACATACTACAAGACAAAAAAAAATTCACAAGACCTAAATTTAGTCACGATTTACTTCTAAAAGAAGAAAAAATATCTGGTACAATTATAACAAAAACATAATGAAAACTGCTGTCTACCGGACACTTAAAGGAACTGACGCAGCGTTTAGCATTAAAAATACAAATACAAAAAGAAAAACCTTATTAAGTAAGGCTTAACAAGTTTGTGAGCCAAAGTAATTCTAGTAAGAACAGTTCCTTGTGTGAATGACATCTTGTAGCACCGACTGCGACGCAACAGAAACGAGTAGGCATAAATCAAAATATCTACTGGGCATATATATAAAAATATTTTCTGAAGATTTGGCAAATAAAATTTTCCAGGAATTAGTCTAGTTTTTCTTTGCAAGACTTTAAAATTCCTGCAAAAACCAACAAATGTGCGCCGCGCCACGCCACGCACTCTTCGAAACGATTTTCTTTAATGAGCAGCACACTTCTTTTAATATCCAACGCAACCATGTAATTCTGCGCTGCGTGTTCCTGACTCACGAGCGGGATGCTACGAAAAGTGTCACAAGCGGGTCCATCCAATACTCGGGTTGTTTAAAAGCATTCAATAATTAAGGCAATTCGAAGTCTTAACATACATGACGCTTAAGGCCTTGTTACGGAGTTCTACAGTGATTTCGAAAATATTTTTTATTGCTACCTAACACTCATATCAAAATTTCGCGTCACAGTTTTGACACATATGTTATAATTTGTAGCTGAATTTTTTTGTAGAGTTATACTGAACGGTTTTTTTAGATTTCATTACCCAAAGTACCATGATTTTTGTCGTGAAAATAAGAAAAAATGAAGGAAATTATTTTTATTTTTATTTTATTTTTTTAATTTTTTTTTCTGGCGAATGGTACATTATTTTAAAAAACGCGTCCACAGTATTGTGCATCGTGTGATTGCACATTGACTCAAATTTTTTCTAAACTTTTGGTTAAAAAATATTTGAGTTATTGGCGCCAGTCTGAAAAAAACTCAGGAACAAGCCCTTAAAAACTATACTTTGGTTACTTCCGAAAACCTACGGCTAGCCTCGTGACTTAACGCAAGACACTCAACTAACGGTGCAGTCTAGCAGTCTGACAACGTGCGATAAAGCGACGACCCTGAAACGTCATGGTGTGATAAAAGATAACGGCGAGGTTACTAGTCCCTAAGCTTGGGTAAATATCCTCCCACAAAACTTTTACAAACTTACATTCCGAAAATGAGTTGTGAAAATTTTGATGCTCTGAAATTATATTTACACGAAGAAATTACTATTTAGGTAAACATATTTTTAATATGCCAAGTTTCTGAAACTTTAATAAAGTTCGTAAAATTATTTTCTCGTTTGAAAATACTTGTAAGATTTAAATTGAAAAAAAAAAAAAAACGTGGGGCGCATGCAATAGATAACTGATGCATGAATAGTTCAGAGATTCACAGTTGCATTAAATATTACATTTACTGTTGAGGGATTTAAAAACCAAAAACGTGGAGCGTATTCAATACGAGGAAAAACTGAAGTATTTCCACGGGGCATATTTCATAATTTTCAGTTTGTTTTAAAAACGCGGTATAATATTTTTATTTAAACTTATTTTCTGTTTTTCAATTTTGTTTGTGTGAAATTTCGCAATTTAATTTAAACAAAATATCTTAACCGAACAGACAAAGCGAGTTATTACATTTTCATCCAGATCTGACCTTATGACTAAATTTTAAAGTGTATAGCTCAATGGAAAGTTGGTTTTAAAATAGACTGCAAAATTTGTACCCTATATACAAACCGACAAAGTAAAAAGCGTTTCGGCTGAAAAAAAACATACCTATCCAGTAAAAATAGTAATTATGAAAATTAAAAAGCCCATCGTGTTACTTTGAACGTAGCAATAAAAAATTTATACAAATTTAGAATTTTGTAAATAAATAACCCTTAAAATAAATATTCACATAGAATTCGTACTGCAGAAAGAGAAAAAAAAATCAGCCAAATAGTTTATACAGAATCACGAATAGACAATTTATTAGACAGTGAAAGTTACAAATTAAACATCGAAATACCAACAAGAAATCTAGTTTCCTACTTTGCCGCACACAGCGCGGTTTTATTAAGTTCGAATCTATCCAGCCTAAATTCTCAAACCGTAAAAATGTATGTAATAAGTTCGTTTCCGACACTGCTTCCGAGTTTCTCTGTTTGCGAAAGAATTATTTTTTTTTTAAACCTTGACGAGAACACACATCGTAAAATTACTTTTGTAACTGTTGCAAATTGGTCTTGCTACGTAATGTATTTTTCGAGACAAACCGTATAAAGATTTTAGCTAATTTTATCAATTACAAGGAAATTTCATTACCATCGTGCAGTATTCGGTCTCGACAAAATCAGAGTGCGTAGTTAAAACCAGTTACAACAAAGTAACAGTGATTTTACAACTTCGGCCCCCGTTTAGGTTCTAAAGAACATTTATCGGTAACCATGTAGAAACTTGGGTCCAAGCCCTTCAGCATAATTTACATCATTTAAATGTTAACCACGACATACCCCAACAAAATTGCCTGCAACAAAAATTCGTTTTACAAACTGAACATTAAACATTAACGCTGTCACAGATTCTGTGCTGAAACGAGTCAGGCTCGAAGGAACACACTGTCTCCATGCAGCAGTACCGCAACGCATCCGGGACGTCATTTGCGCGTCAGCAGACTGTGATCGGCGGTTTCTCAAGGTCGTCGATCATCTGCCACAATGCTGCACGACCCACGTTGCGATATGAGCTGCGTCGTGCCGCACAGCAGTGCAGGTCATCATTGCACTTCCCCCTGCAAATATGTGCAAGCAGATATGCTTTCTTACAAGACGTGTATTATTGAATAAATAGAGATGCAGGACCACGCCAATTTCGGTAGCAAACTTGCAATATTAAGAGAGTTGAAAATCGCAACCATCTTGCGTGTCGCTGTATTTTGCAAAACAGTGCAGCAACCGGCAACTTGGGTGATTCGAGGATAGTTATATAGTTGAAAATCTTAACATTTGCAACCTTTTTACTCAGCAGTTTTAACACGAATTCTTCGTCGTCGTTGTACCCGTTCAAGTAACCCATGGCATGTAATTTCAGTGTAAACTATTTCCATTTTAGTATGTGACATTTTGGTTGAAATACTTGCACGTCCCAGTAACATTTAAAGAGTGTCCAACATGCAGTGATGTAAACTATAAAAACTCAATTTCATGTGAGGAAAAGTAGTATGATCTTTGGAAGAACTGTGCAATGGGAGTGCATGACAGGATTTAGTTGCTTGGACACACTCCATACCGATATAGACGACTGTCAAAAAAAAAAAACTAAAAATAATTGAACATTAATAAGCAGATTATGCTTTAGTCAACAGGATACATGCACAACATAAAATTCCGAAAAATGGAATCGGGTCGAATGAAACAAGAAACAAAAAAGACAAATGAAAATAAAAAATCAAAAAAGACAAATGAAAATAAAAAATCAAAAAAGAAACCCAAGTTAACACGCGACAACGATAAGACGAAACAAAAAACACAGTAGGTATCAGACACGAACAGAAGAACAGGGGATACAATGATGAGACGAAACAAAACAGTGGTTTTCCAGACAGACAGTATAACGACATTTCGGGAACTGGGATCTGTTCGTCATCAGGTAGACAAACAGAGTTCATATGACTGATGAGACTTGAAAACCATGGGTTTGTTTACCTGATGACGGGAACAGATTCCAGTTCCCGAAACGTCATTATAGTTTGTCTGGAAAACTACTGTGTTTTGTTTCGTCTCCTCGTTTTGTAGTTTTTATTCTGTTTGTGTGGTATAAGCAACTAAATCCAGTCAGGAAAAGTAGTCTCAAATAATGTCTACAAAAAAAATTCTCGTGCAAATGTACAGTAATGAACATTCAAGGGCGCAGTTCGAAACACGTTCGTAATATTAGTACATGTGCAGGCATCTTTCTAGTACAAGGTGATCACTTAACATAGACTTGTACCAAATAGTGTCTTGTAAATGCCAGTCAAGCATTCCATCACAGCACATGTCCTTGTAGGTTAATATTGCGGGATATGGAGGGTTCTCTATTGGAGTTATTTTTCTTGCTACAAGTTGAATATAAACAACTTTTTATGCACGCACAGCAGTTTTTGTGCGTAATAGCCTACAATCACGAAGTATTTTAAAATACGTAGTATCTAGCTGGATGAAATAATGAAAATAATATCGCCAAATCCTGGGTCATGTCACTTAAGAATACAATCTTACGGGCAAATTTTCAATTTACATTTTTTTATAGATTATTTTCGGCACAGGCACTGTAGATATTGCGAAAATTACCCCCGATTCCCTCCCTAAATGTCGCTTAAGATTTTCACTTAACATATCAAAGGAATTGGTACACGTAAAACCGAAAAACAAACTTCATATTGTGCCTTTGTGGTTACCTGCATATAAAGTCACGTGTATTGACAGCAAAATGGATTGTTACAACTGTATTAATGAGTTCGTGAGGACTTCAGAAGTTTGCGTACACTTTAAGAACGCCCGTTTGTGAGCACGTGGGGGCCGCGGTGGCCGAGGGATCAGACCTCTCACCAAGGCGATCCGGGTTTGATCTCCGGCGGGGGCGGGCCCCGGATTTTCGCACGTGGGAATCGTGCTCATCTGGTGCGGTATCGCCTCCAGTGCGAGTGAAAAACTGCGTGCAGTGGTATCGTAGATCACCGACACTTTCAGTGGTGACTCCATACTTTATTGGTGAAATTTTTTTAACCAAGTTCATTGCACTGTTCTACAGTAGCACGAATCACGCAGGTAGTTTTTCAGGTATAACAGGTTGACAAAGCAATTTTTTAGCCTTTCTGAGGGACGCAGAAATGATTTTTTTTCGAATTGGACTGTTTCGGAGCTACCTTTCCGTCACAGTTTAGAGTATTTTCTTTTCGTACATTGGCAACGAGCACATGCGGTATAGTTTCGAAAAAAAAAACATTTACGTACATACTATAACGCATTTTAAGAGCGTGGTGTCTGTAATGTTTCGACTAATGCTAGGGTGTTGCGATTGTTTCATTTCATCCCAGTTCGGAAATACGAAGAGGCGTGCACTGCATCTTCGCAAGGTGCAGACGCAACGTGCTACGCCGAACATTTTCCACGCCGTTTCCTGCTCGGGTAGGAAGCGTGTCGCCGGATGCTCACAGATAAAACAGCTGGTGGCGCCTAACACACCAAGCCAACCAGGCGCGCCTTGCAAGACCGACTCGACACTAAGCCACTGCTACCAAACAAAGCACTTCAGTCATCTTCCGTACATGCACCAGTGTACGCACTCGCACGCTATAGTTGAGGCTTATTCTAACGTACTGCACCAGGGACTCACTGAAAGTATGCTTGCCCGCAACGAGTGCGTATTGTTTACGCTCCAACAACCGGAACACGTCACAACAGCTCGAAACATTTGTAACAGCACATTACTTGAAACACAAATGTCTTCAGCCCCGGGTACTCCCAAACGACCCGACTCTGCTAATCTTATCAATCACTGTATTATTGCTTAACATAAACTGTATTTGCATCATTCAAGTGCCCAACAGTCTAATAGCCGGATTACCGCCATATCTAACATTATCCTTTGATTACATAATCACAGGTCGCCAACATATTTGCACCCAAGTTTAGAACCGTCCCCCGATACGGTGCGGCAACTTTCTATGGGAATACGAAAATCCGAGTGCTCCCAAAGGATGTTTCAGCAGGTGCGCATCGGGAGCATTCGGGTGCAGTAATGGGAATGCGTCTTAAGAGACTCGCAAATTTCGCTTTGTTTTCTTGAGTACAGGCTGCAGGCTGTGTTCGCTCGGTAGACAGTCTCTTAATAATAATAATACATTGTGTGGCTTACAGCGAGCGACGCTTTGAAGTTCCACTGTAGAGTCTCCAATCGCAAGTAAAGCACTCGAATACGTAAAAGCCATTACATAAGGGCACTGATTGTCTACACAGTTTCACATAAGTTTGATTAATTATACAGCAACTTATGGACAATAATATTTAATATTTTGTAATTTGTTGCACAATACAAGACATTTTTAGCTCTAAAATGAAGCTGAGATGTCAATTTCAGCATTTGTACTGCTAAATTTGTCTTGTGTATAGTGACACAAATCACAAAATATTACAAATTACTGTCCATAAGTTGCTGTCTAATTTATCCAAACATATGAAATCTAGTATATTTAGGGCTGTACAGGTCTATGAATTATAATTTGTTCCGAAATAAGAACGCTAATTTTGCCCGTCTATAGTTAAAGAAAAAATTCGCGACTTCGATGACCTGCACGTTAGAATCCACTTTCCTATGCCAACTCAAGCGCCGTTCATTCGTTAATTGCCTGCAGTTCCAGTAAGTATAAAATAAATCCAGGTGCATATTGTCGTTAATTATCTACTGAATTGTTTAATTATCTCCATTAACGTCGATTGAGATTTAACAACCGAATACTGTAGCGAAACGTCTTTTTTGTATACGCACAGTCATGTTTAGGTAGACCCTGCATAAAGGAGAAAAATATATTTGTAATGACTTATATTATATAAATAATATTCCGAAAACGATTCCATATACACGACTTAGAAACGACATTGCAATGTTTAAGGTTTTGACAATTCTGCGGTCGTGTAGTTAGTAGGAAACACGAATTGTATTTTTAATCAAGAATATTGGCACTTAGCAAGCGCGATGGCTGAAATTGTGTGCATTGGGCGTGCGTCCGCTTCAACATACACTGTGGTGAAAAGTAGGATGGGTTTTTATCTGTTAAATTATGCACAGAATTATGTCTGGAACCAGCATAGTTGCGGTACACACTGATGCAGCGCTATTTCTACTGAATTAGGTATGGAATTCTGTACTGAATTATGGTTAGAGTGTACCGGGCTTAATGGACAAATGGTCATGGTTTGACCTTCACAGGATAGCGGATTCTAGCATGCAGGTCATTGAACTTGCGAAATAGTCCTTCCCGTATCTATAGTGGCGTCAGATAAGCTGCATACCTTCATCAAGAGCGTGTGTTCCTTTGCCAGTGTACAACTGAAACATTTTTGTAAAATTTACAAAGCATTTGCTTACATTATTACAAACCTTTGTAAAAGTACTAAGCTTTTCCTTGTAGACTTATTTGTACAGTTACAAAGACAATTTCTATAAAAAAAATTAGAACTACTTTTTGATCAAACAACCGTGGTGTGGTCGGAAATTTAGTTCTATACAATGTATTACCTTCGGTATACATTTTGTTGAAACAAAATCAATAGGGAGACTATTAAAATAGCATTTGGCTATATAAAACTTAAAACTTTAATAACTTAATATGTATAAATATAAACCAATAACCGTAAGTAAGTTGTGTTGTGCGCTATTTATTAGCCATCTTAAAACTGTACGTTTGACTCATCCACATATTTTTTTTACTAAAAATATTAACATGTAAATATTATTTAACGATTGCTTTCATAGTAAGTGTATTTTCATTATCAGGATAAATTAAATAATTCAAATTTAGTTTTTCTCCATCCTGTGCAAAAAAAATACACGGTATGCCTTTAGATACAAACATACTACTTCGTAATTTTTACAACCACCTATGCAGGTTTCCGAAGAATTTTCATGACAACTGGGTTTCCAAGCATTTTCATTGTAAAATTACATGCTCGATACACTCTTAGCCACAGAGCTATGGAAGGGGGGGAGAGAGGGAGAGAGAGGGAGAGAGAG
>PNEQ01104738.1:0-49751 GCA_003012365.1 Medauroidea extradentata
GATTTTTTTCATTTCTTTATGTTAACTGGTTTTCAAGTTTTGTATGAAGTAAAAATACGCAAATTTTGACTTTGAAGTGCCATTACAGGAAAACTAGATGAGCTAATTTTTTTCCGTTAGAGGTATATGTACTCTCAAGTAATGTGTACAAAACTAACACTATTTCATACAAATATAAAATTATGTTTTTTCCCCACTTCTGGGTGTTGCGAAGTCGTTTATGCATACTAAAAATAGGTTTTGTCCGAAGATAGTCTTTTGACACACCCTGGGTACTTTACACGTTTCGTATGGACACCACACTGTTTCCTATTATTTAGGTAACTGGTAAACAAGTTAAGAGCCCAGCCGTTATACGTTTGTGCAGGAGAATAGCATGATTCTTCACTTTGTTGAAGGCCTACCTTAAGTCCGTAAATAAGAATATAGAACAATATTACCTTTAACAATGGTTTCTGATATTTTAATAATGTAATCAGTTGTTGCTAGCTCAGTACTAGATAGTTCCTTAATTCGTATTGTTACTGTACGAAAAGTTGTAGTTATTTAAAAATTTAAGTTATCTTCCTTTTTACGACTTTTTCAAAGGATTCATATAATGAGGGCGACACTGAAATGGGCCTGTCATTGGATAGATTTGAGCTATCACCATTTTTAAAAAATAGGTACTACTGTAGCTACTTTTAGTGGGAAAGGTTATTTGCCCTGTGTAAGAGATATGTTTATTAATTCTGCTATAGTTACTGACACATTCTGATCACACACTTTCAGGGTATTTGATCTTTGAAAGAACTGTGTAATGGGAGTGCATTGCTAGATTCAATTTCTTGGACATACTCCATTGCAATTTGAATGACTGTTAAAGAAAACTAAACAAATAAAAGAAAAGAAACCATAAAATAAGCAGATTATGCTTCAGTCAGCAAGATACATACACAACATGAAATTTCAAAATGGAATCGAGTAAAATAAAAACAAGGAACAAACAGAAAATAAATGAAAACAATTACAAATAAAATTTAAAAAAACCAAGTATCATGCGACACAACGATGAGATGAAACAAAAAACACAGTAGATATCAGACACAAACAGAAAAATAACAAAAAGATACAACAAATAGACGAGGCAAAACGCAACAGATAACAGACACATACAGAAAAGGCAAACGGCACAATTAAGAGACGAAACAAAATCCATGGTTTTTCCAGTCTGTTCATCAGTCGCACTCGTTTTCCTGAACCCTGTGTGTCTACCTGATGACGGGAACAGATTCCAGTTCCCGAAACGTAACACTGTCTGTCTGGAAAACTACTGTGTTTTGTTTTGTCTCTTGTGCCGTTTGTCTTTTTTGTATATGTCTGTTATCTGTTGCGTTTTGTCTCGTCTATTAGTTGTATCTTTTTGTTATTTTTCTGTTTGTGTCTGATATCTACTGTGTTTTTTGTTTCGTCTCATCGTTGTGCCACATGTTACTTAGTTTTTTTATTTTATTTGTTAATTTTTTTCATTGATTTTCTGTTTGTTCCTTGTTTTTATTTGACCCGATTCCATTTTGGAATTTCATGTTGTGTATGTATCTTGCTGACTAAAGCATACTCTGCTTATTTTATGGTTTCTTTTTCTTTTATTTGTTTAGTTTTCTTTAACAGTCATTCAATTTGCAATGGAGTACGTCCAAGAAACTGAATACAGTAATTTCAGGGTATTTATTGTTTATGCCATCTCTTCTTTTATTTTGTTCAGTTTACATGTATTTTATTACCCTACCTATTTCTTTATTCTCAACGATATAAGAAAATTGGCTCAGTACTCTTGTTCTGTGTACTTATTTCATTTTTTTTTGGTCTCTATCTGTATCTTTCCCTAGATTGACAAAAACAGTAATTTAAAAGTTCACTTAGTCTGGGAGAGTGGCTGCTAGTGTGCTACCATATTGATTATGTACTTTAGTGTAGATTCCCTTAAATTTTACTATTTTTATTTTTATGTAGTGTTTCATTAACTATTTTCTATGTTTCTCTGTGGTTTTCATTTGCTTTCCCAAATTCATTACCATGGTAACTAGTTTTACATTTTTGTTTGATATTTGCGTCTCTATTTGTAATATATATTCAATTTGCCGTAGAATATTAGAAGACATTTTTTGAAGTTTGAAATGTATTCTATTTCTTTTATTAGTTAGGTCAGTTAACTACATTGTAATCCAATGATTTGTTAGTTCAGCCAATCATTGTGGCATTTTATTATTTATTATTTTTACATTGAACTAAAACATTGTTAAAGTTATCAACGAAAGTGTTATAATCAGTGCCCATTTTTTGGTCTTTGCATTCATTAAGTTTTATAATGTTTTTTTTTTGGCAGTCTATTCTTTATTTGATCCTTATTTATCTACTTAAATTAAATTTATTAATGACAGTTTTGTTTCTTTCTTTGTGTTTGCTAGTAATTATTATGTTATAGTCACTCATAAAATTGTTAATAGTTGCAAGTATTCTACATTATTAACAATAACATTGGCAGACATGTCTAATAAAGAGTGGGGTATGTATTATTATCTAAGGCCATGAGTTATGTAGTGCTTTAATTTTTATGAGACTTATCAGACTTGTCAAGATTACTAAGGGAAATTTTTGCATTAGCACGCGATGGGTTTTATCTCTTTAGAACACCAAGTTTCATGTTCAGATTACAGTTATTTCTACAAGTAAAATACTGTTAATATCTTCTATTTTCATTATTACTTGACTGTTCGATGAATATAATGAACATAATATACATGTATATTTTATTTTCAGTGTAAATAAATGTGCACTGAAACATACAAATAATTCTTAACTAATATTGAAGTATCGCTGAAATTATGTAGACCTTTATGCCAGAACATATGGTTTACTATTATACACACATATATTATATATATATATATATATATATATTTAATTGAAAAAAAAACATGGTAAATAAAGTGCTAAATACCTCGTACCAAAACTAAAAGCTGACGTATTTTAAAATAGATTGCAGGCTTTCGCGGCTGTTGTCTGCTTTTTCTTGGCTTCTGGGCGTGAGCCGCGTCTGAAGATTGTCTTGCGACGTTTTGGCAGTGTTGGTCTCCGACTCCGACTACCTGACGATGGCAGCTGCAACGACTGCCGAAACGTCGCAAGACAATCACACCTACGAGCCAAGAAAAAGCCGAAATATTTTAATTTGAATTGTCTTTGATTAAAAATAACATTGAATGCTGTAAATTTCCAAGACAAGAGTTGGATTTAAGCATTATTTTGTATTTTTTATATAACTTTCCAGAAAAATTTGATATACTAAAATAATAGACCTGCAGCAATTATTTTTTAATTGTCATTGTAGTGTTAAAAAATTTCAGGTGGTGCAAAAATACAAACCGTACATCTTTTACACAGAGTCTGTTATATAGTTTTATAGACTGCAAAAGGAAAACAACACAGAACAGAAACTATTTAGCGCGATCTTCTCATTTACAAAGTAATAAATATGCCAAATTAAAGTTAAGCCTTACATTTATATTTTTCTAATTGCGGCAATGTTCTTTAAAAATAACACAATCATGTTAAAATCTTATAAACCGGTTTGGTATCTTTGAGTGGCTACTTACGTTTGGCAGTATTTTTAAATCCATGTGTATAACTTTAGAGTCTTTAATTTTTTTTTTAACATTTTTTTTTGGTAGCTGTAATTTTAAGGAACATGGCTTGTAATATTTTTTTTTGAACAACGAAAACTTTTTAAGACTTTTGTTTGTATACCACTCGGCATTATGGATGTACCAGTGTGAAATACTTTTGTGTATATAGTGTTGTTTGAATGTTGGGCTAATGAGCATCTAGGTACCCGTTCTACACAGTGCAGTGGCGGACTGTATGGGAATTAAGATGAAGAAAATGTTTCACAGCTCAATCAAAATGTGTCACAGCACAGTGTAGCCAGTGAGTATGAAATCAAATGCACCTACTGCATACTGTGGCCTAAGGAATGTACTTTCATCAAATTTCCTAGACTTTTTACCGATTTTGAGGAAGCCTCGAACCATGTATTTTTAACAAAAATTTGCTTGTGATTTATTTGGTACATACTGGTAATTTGTGACTGCAAATAAAGTAATAGGTGAGGTGAGAAGGTTTTACGGCCCTTTAACAATGAGGTCTTAAGAGCTGATGAGGGTGGAATGAGGTGAAATTTCAACACAACACCCAAGCCAGGATTCAAACGCAGGACCTGTCGCACCGTAGAACGGCACCTAACTGATTATGCTATGGAGGCTGGCAGTGTCAAATGGAAGTACCATAACATCATCGTATGCTAGACTAAAAATGTGATCCATTTTATTTATTCCAATAATTTACCTTGCTAATAATTCACACATTTTTACAAACCTGCAGAGAATTGTTTTAATCACAACATGTCTACGTATCTAACAAGAGTGGTGAAAGAATATATGTGAAGAATGCTTGGGCTGCTAGGTTAACCAATTTACTAAGTAGAAAGAGGGTTCAGGTACTCGCAGACTGGCACTTCTTGACAGTAACATGCACATAAGGAAGGACGAACACATGAGTATTCAGGTTTTCCAGAAATTGAGATTGGTTTCTGTAGAGGTCCAGATGATGAAGATGTTATCAGTAAAACACATCCAGCAAAATGTTTAGGTGGTCTGGTGGTGAGGTTATTTAGCCATACATTGAAACACAATATTGATGCGATTTAGGTTATTTGGGAGTCTAAAATCACACCAATTCGAATATTTCAAGGACAAGGCAATAGCAAGCATCAAAACCAGAACCATGGCACCTTGCTATAATGGGACACTTGCTGTATTAGTAAAAAAAAATACAGTGGAAACTGATAATTGAGGAATAATTATTTTTATCAAAATAATGGAGGGAAATTAATTTATTTACCTTAGTCAGTATTAGGCTTATGTGTTCTAAAAATTAGATAAAGAATGTGTAAAAATTCTATAGGTGTTTTATCATAATTCTTAATAGTGAATCATTTAACTGAATACTAACTAATTCCTAAGTTACAGAATGAATTACATTATGCAGTATGTAAGTGGCACTAAAAAGAGGTGTAAAAATCTATAGAAGAATAGACTGGCAAATTGGACTGCATAAAGCAAAGCTTGTGTTTCTTAATTTATTACACTGAATGTATTAACAAATGTTTCAAATATACAGCTGCCATCTTGCCTCTTCCTATGCTCTCTATAGCCGACTTACTAGAGAATTTACAGCTTTAGGCCAAAGCCATACTGATTGCAAAGGGAGATAGTATCTGTGGTGCATCACATATTGCTGCCCAAAAAAAAACCCACTTCTTACTCCAGCCAATCCCTTCAGCACTTCTCCCAGCATGAAATAGGGCTAAGGTTTTCCTAGATGCATCATTTCTCTCTTTCGTCTTTCTTGCAAATGTCTTTCCTGTTTATTGCTGTTGTTTCTTATAAACTGAGGCACTTCTCCACCCATTTCTGTTTTTTACCCAAAACTGCTTGGAAAGTGAAATTTCTGTTTTTTTTTTTTTAATGTAATAGAAAGCTTTGCATAATTTCCTGGTTGATTATTATTTCAGGAATCTGTTGTAATCTTACCACTGCGCTCTTTAATTGAATTTACTCTTTTAAAATAGGTGGAGCAATTCACTAACTAAAACCTTCTCAGCTGTGACACACAGTGCATAGGCTACACAAAAAGCAATTAGTAGTGAGAAGCATGTGGACACAGGCAGGGATGGCACTGCAGCAGAACAATGATATGGCTGACGGCTTCTACTTGTCCGGCAGCGTTACCAGCTCACAGCTTCGTGCCATAGCTTAGCCCTTTGGAAATTAACAATGCATTATAAACTTCAGATGAAAATATTCATACGATACAATTTAGTGGCAATGTAGTCAGTAAATCTGTATATTTTACTAGTTTTCTCATGTTGCAGTAATGCTGCAAATTGGATAATCCGCCTATGGATAATCAATATTAGATAGTATTTTGTCTTGTGAGATGTGAAGATCTTGTCAACTAAGTTCATCATGTTTTGGTGTATTGTGTGTATGTCTTCTATTCATACGAAGTTGCATGAATCTCTGAAATGTTTGAATTTGTAATAGTTTCGTCGAAAAAATTTTTTTTTGTTTGTAATGTATTTTTAATCATTCACGTCATGTAGTATCAAAATCTAAACTAAATGAAAACTTAGTGAATTTAATTCATGAATATGTTTAAAAAAGTATATCTACGTGCTAATTCACCTGTTATTATTAACAGATTTTGTTTACCAAAAAACATTATTCTACAGAATATATAAATATTTAAAATATTTTTTAATGCCCTCAAGAATTAGACCAGTATAAGAATGATTCTGTATTGGAAGTTTTATAAAAAGTAATGCATGTGACATGGTACTTTATATGTTTATTTTGTCAACACTCGTGCCCTAGGTAAACGTTGCTGCCACTCAGCTATTTGCAGAGCTGAGTCAGGACAGAAATCTCAGGGCATTTAGGGCCCGCGTGGCTGTGCCTCAGGCTTGGTGTCCCTCTTACGCTCCGCTGTTCCTGTAAGGGCTGGCTCTACACATTACTTACACCCTTGTCTCCATTGTGCAATGAAAGAGAGACTGAGTTTCGACCATTTACTCCAACTACGTGTGCAGTACAGGTTACACTTATACACGCTCACTGACCGCCCGACCACGTGCCTTCAGTGCTCTCACTCCATATAATACTCGTCATCAAGCAGATGAATTAAAATGAAACAGCAGAACTTGAACAGATGCATACAATAAGGTGAGCTCTCTCGCTATAACACAGTCAACCGTGCTCAGCACTGAAGAACTGGCCAAGCGTTGCACATACTGGCCTCACAACATGCGGGTGGTGCTAGCATCGCCTAACAGTCACACTCATAATGAAATTAAAACTAAGTTCCCATAATTCCCAACACCTTCTGTACTCACAGGGCTAACGTGCAAAGTATTTATACACCACATTCACTGGTCCGTCCAAACTACTCCGTACTTACACTCGGGGCAGCACTAGTTCTTATGTTGGACACCCTGCCCTACTACAACTATCATGTGCTTGCGTGTCAGGATTCGGCTAGGTTAGGGAGGAGGTACGATGACAATTTATTTATTTTGCAGTTTAGTGTTAGACATGAAATTATTGGGATCTACATTCAGAGCAACACAACAATTAAGTTTTAGTTTGTGTCATACATCTGCGAAATCTGTCCTAAAACAAGGGGGGTGGTTACAATACATGACAGTAATTTGTTTAATTAATTTAGACAGTACTAAAGTTTATATTTCTTTTCTAAATGGTTTTTAGAGTTATTTAAATCAGGAATATCAGTTTTAGGTAATTTAGAAGTAGTGGTTCTAGCAGGTTGTAGAATGCTATAAGTCTTCGAAAATTGGATTAAATTGTTAAGTTGTAGTTTCCATTCCCACAGTTTGGGAAGCACTTTTTTGTTTTTATTGGGATAATAGTCACTAGGTCACGCAATGTTCTGAGTGGACTATGTTCAGTGGCGTGACACTGCTGGCCTGTGGGAAAATTTCTGTGTACTCTGTTTAAGCCTGGTCATCATCACTGCAAGAACTTGAATGAAGAAGAAAGGATAACAGCATAACCTGCGTAATGCCCATAGTCTTAACCTTCTTTTAACTCTTTTGGACTCTTAACCTACCAAGTCTTTTAAATTATTTCAGATGGTGCTCGAGGCAATTAGGGCATTGGGGCAAGTTCGTCACGCACCTTATTAACTTTATAGTTGCGAGGAATAGTGCAAATTGTTTTACACAAAATTTAACAGTGCGATCTCGGGTCATAATGACTGTATTAAGCTTTGGCTAGAAAATGCAATTTGGTTTTAAAATTTACTATAGTAAATAGAATTAAAATTTCACTTCATCTTTTAGTTTTAATGCCGAAAAAGTAACACCAAGTTTTGGTTCAGTGTTTGTCACCTAATACCCAGTGTGTGGGATAGACAGTTAAAATTTGTGTAGGCTGTTGACTATGATGCCTGCAGTAGTTTGGCAGAGGTAACACACACTGCTACAATTATGGACAGGAAAATCAACCTCACAAACCACAGATGAAGAACATGGCCATAAATGGGACTGGCTAAATTGCAACAGAATGCTTGAATTACAACTATATGTTTTTATTGTCATTTTAATTTTACAGCTATACTAGCACCACAATAAAATTGAACTGTAAGTAGTACACATACAGAATATTGAACATATCTGTGAGATATACATATTTATTTTTCCCTGATTGGCTCACTAAATTTTGTAGCACCAAGAACTAATAATGGGGTTTATATATAAATGCAATATTACATGGCCCATTTACATGAGATAGCATAGTTGACATTCTTAAGAACTATATAGTTGAGCATCCTGTATCTTAAACAGCGGGGACCTGAACCATTTTGGATAACTGAAATTTTAAAACAACAGCAGTTCATTGGTATGGGTGATAGCTGAGATTATAAAGCAGTGTTTTTTTTTTTATGGTATGCATTAAGTCCTCTCTGCCAAGTTTTTTTTAATGTCAGAATGTACAAACAAAGCATATTAAAAAAATACCTTGAACAACTCATTGCTGTGCTGGTCACTAATGTTAAACTCATTCAGGGTAGAGCTATGCTGTCTTGTGTCGTGAAGGGGTTTGGTAGTGTGCAGATAAGCAACGGCTGCAGCCGGTGGTGTGTAGTGACTTTACCAAGGATGCACTGGAGCTACGTGACTCACAAGTGAAAGTGAGCCGACACGTAGTAAGATAAATACTAAGGCATGGCGTTTGACAAGCACGAACATTTGGTTTCCTTTACTCTCACGTGTTTTGTTTCTTACGTGAAACAGACAATGGAAAAATATTTCTTAAAACATACAAACTTTAAGTTAGGGGCACAGTATATCTGGTGCTGATACTGCACATACACAATGTTTTTGAAGCTGCTGCGTGAAATTATACATGCATCCACATAGTGCTTTCAGTAAAGGGACGACCTTGGAATGACCACCACTGTTTCAGGCAGCGTTTACATAACACGTACAGCCACAGGTTTATTACTGGCGCATATTACAATTTTGCATATACGTATGTGAGCACAAAGTGAATGATTGTATTAACATGTCACAGAAGTAAAAAAAAAATTGAATCACTATGTCTTTGTCTGTTCAATCAACATTGTTCCATAAATGCCAACATCTTCACTTTGCTGCACATAAACCCAATGAATGAGAAACATGCAAGATTGCCACTTTTCTTTGTGGGTGCTGCATATCATTCTCTTCAAATGCATTTCAATGTGTTCTTAAATAGTTTTTTTTTTACAAAACTACTTCACATATGACCATGTGCCACTGTACAAAAAAAAAACTTTGGACACAGGCAAAATGTCATTTGTCAAGCCAACATACCCATTAAAACACTGTTTCGAAACCCTCCAAAATAACTAATATCAGACTTTTAAGGCTGCCGTAGTAACCAGATGTATGCGAAACTTAGAAAAATGTGCTGAACTTTGCTACAGACCTAATACCAATAACATTATAAGTTCACAGCTTAAAATGTCCCATAGTAAGAATGGATCCGCTGGAATTTCGCATGCTAGCTCAACGCTAGGCTCATTGTGATACAGTACCTAATAATTCAGACATTTCTCAGCCACAATCATGCAGGTAGGCAGCGCCCTTTAAATGCACTGTTTTCCTATGTTCCATTTCTCTGTTTGCATAGCAGTCAGGATAAAATTTACAATGCTGATTTTTGTGTTTGTGTTGTAAGTTATGCCGTCATCATAAGATAAACTGAGACATGTGCCGGCATCGAGTTTTTTTAGTATCTCGACCTTCCTTTGTTTACCGCCACATGACTCGTCGCAACCACCAGGAAGTTGACGTTTGGTAGACGTTATTCATAGAGTCACACACTGCAATGCTAGCACATTTTAAAGGAGACTGACACACTGCTACCCCACAACCCTCGTCAGACGTTAGTGTCAAGTATTTGTTATCTATGCACGCGTCAACTTGACTAAATTGAATGGGGCGGGCACTGACAATTGGAATTTTATCTTTCGTCAGGCTCCAAGTATTTTTTTGCGCCTTAGATTACGTGTGGATAGCAGAAGTGTCAGTTATAATTACGGATACAGGATGCTCCACTGTATTTCTAATAACTTACAAAAAGGTGACAGCAAAATTCCCCCTAAAGAAAGTTTCAATAAAAAAAGTTTCCATATGGGAAGAAAACTTGCCGTAAACAGTAATGATTATGACATAAATCAGGTTGCTTGTAGCAGGTAACATTAGTTTGTGACAAGAACAAAGGTTTGGCTTTATGTTTCTACACTGCTAAGTAATTGTGTGCCTGGTTACATACTATTTCTGTTATTTTTGCAATTTTTAAGTTGTGTTTTCATAAAACAGTAGCTTTTCTAAGGGAAACGCTACAACACAAAACGTGTAATACATAGGTCCCGTAATACATGAAAAAAAAAAAAACATACCCACATACAGATATATACACATAGCCAAGATCTGAGGAAATCTGAGTACCTGTATTAACTAAGTAATTGCTGTTGTGAGGGGAAAATTTAATTTAAAACTAATATACCTGAAGAAAAAAACTTGAACAAACTTTCAACAGGCAGTATTTAAATTTTGTTAACAGTGATATTCATTTCACTACCTTATATATTGAATTGTCATGCTGTCCACCCACCGAATAAGGCCTTAATTATTAATGTTTTTATTATTATTGTTGTGTTTTATTTTTTGCATATTTGTTGTTATTCATCATTCAGTATTTATCTTCAGATATTGTTGTCAGAATTTTACAGGGTGATGTCTGGCTGTTGCCTGTTTCAGTTTTGAATTATGTATTTTATTTGATAATTTACTTAGTTTGCCTTGGTTGAGTTTGTTTATTTTCATTTTGTTTGAATTAAGGCTGGGAGTACTGTTGACCCAGTTTCGATGTAGCTGCCAGGTGTGCCTAACAGTTCCTGGAAAAGTTAAAATTAGATTGTGACCATTTTTATTACTATTACTTTTCACCAAAGTGCATGTGTGCTTCTGCAAGTAGAGTGTATGACACAAACAGTGATGTTTTGTGTGTGCTGGCGTGGGCCAACCAAAAGACATGGCGTATAAACTATTAAACTTTATTTTGTAATTTAAAGTGTTATTTGTTTATTATGAATGTAGTTTGCTTTAGTTTTGGGTAACATTTTGTCACTTTAGTACGTTGGGTGGCCGTCAGGGTCACTGAGGTAAAGAAGGAAGCGTGACTGTTCGGCTACGGTTAGCTACGTTCTGTTTTCATGCTTGCTGGTCGGGCGTCGTCACATTATGCTGGGGAACGATGGAGGACGGAGAAGTTTATTCCCCATATTTTCTACTTAAAATGACTCTGGCTTTAGCTGTATAAAGTTGAACCGAGTTTAGGGTAGTTTTATATTTGTTTGGTTGTTGGTTCAGTTGATTGCGTGGAGACTTTTTTTTTTTAATGTGACTTGGTCAACACCACTTCTCGTAATTTCTTTATGGTCAGTGTTATGCTTCAAATGCTTTAGTTCCACACGGAAACTAGTGTTCTTCTATTTATATTTTGATGATGTAAACAAAGTTCTGGTTTATCAAAATTCTGTGAAGTAAACTTTTGGGTTATTTTAAATAAAACAAACATGTGAAGAAACTAAATGGTGTATATATAATTTCATGATCTGAACTAAGTAGGCATTTAAACATAGCAATCTTTCATATGAATGATATATAGTTAACAAGCAGTTTCGACCCACTATAGAATTATGTTTCCAACGGGGCTCAGTAATAAAGGAAACACATCCGCTTTAAAAATCACTACACTACAGACATTATAAATATCACATCAGTTCAAAACACAAAATTATCAATTCAGTAAATGCAAACACAACATTTATATGACACTTTAATACTGCTCTTAATATATTAACTTTACATAACTTTTGTAAAATAAACAGTAAAACAAGCATAATCGAGCTTCCTTTGTAGCTTATCTTACACAATAAATTTGTTACAAACAAATACAAACAAACTGTTTATGCTTGTAAAGTATCATAGCAATAAATGTTTTATTAGACTATTGCCACAATTCTAATATATATGCACATACTAAGATCATGCAACAGTTTTTCGTGTATAATACAGTAAAACTCTGTTAAGAAGTTCCTTATGGGACTGAAATATTTGAACTTATTAAAAGGGTAAATTTACTATTGTAGTAATGGAAGTGGTAAATATAATTCAAACTTATTATTATAGGGGAAAACTTTTTAAGTGGTAACTTCTTAACAGAGTTTTACTCTATCTCAACTCACTGATTTAATGTGTTTTCCATAAAACAGCAAAACATTCATCAAGTTGTGTCCATGATCGTGAATACAGCAAACTTCTTTAAATATATGAAGAAACATTGATGCTAATTGAGCAAAACACACATAATGGTATATAAAATTGTAGTAGGGCCTACAGTAATAAAACTCTGCTCCAGTTGCACCACAGAAGCTACAAAGTTCTTTTCTGTGAATTTTTGTTAAAATGCTAGATTTTTAGCAAGAAAATACTGAATTTGGTTTATGTCTATTGTATGTTGTGATTAAAAACGTATAAAACTCATATCTGTCACTGTCCCTTACAAATGTTATGGTTATTACACAATATAATTATGTTTCCTGTAACAAAATAACATGTATATAATGTCAAGTGAATGTCTCCAGAGTGATACTTCTTCCATCACAAGTCAGTATGTCACTTCACACAAAATACACCCATCATGTTGCCCTAACAATCTCTGCAACTTTACATTATAAATATTCAAGAAAAACATTGCAAAATAACACTGAATATCACTTGGCGCAGTCTCCTAACAGTAAACAACAAAAACAGTTCTATTTTTGAAAGACAAATATAACACAGACAGCTAACACAAGTCACAGACGGTTAGTCACAAAATATTTACTTAAACATATATATTTACATTACTAGTTTTTAATATCACTGAAGTTGAACTGTGAACCATTATTTTGTTGTGATAATGGTAGGATAGACATTTGAGTGTACAAATTATGGTTAACTGAACTAGTATCTTAAAAAACTTTTAAAAAAAATTTGCCAGTGCACTATTTACTGTAAATAACAGTGATTACAATACTTTCCTTAAATTAATTTTTGTGGCATAAAAGTATTGGTTTTCTCCCCTTCAAACAAAATAATTTTTTATCAAATTGTATAACTCAACAAACAAAAGTTGTGTTCTTGCAGTATTACCCCAAACAAAAGAGCTGTGTGAATGAAACATGGGCCTGTATAGCATGAGCTCTCCAGTAATGTAGAGCGTAAAACAAGCTGTCAACATACCAGTAGACTGTTGCAGACAAATAATCTGTTCCAGTATTGTATTTCTGCACTGTCAAAACTGTTGTGAAACCAGGATGGCTAACCATGTCATTTATTTGCAGTAACTTGGCGCCAACAGGTTTTGCACGGTTCTTGTTTCTTTCTAGCCAATGATAATCAGCATTACAGATTAAATATTTCCTGAAATACTTGCAATTAATAGTGGTTCAGTTTCAAACTTGAGGTGTTCTTCTTCCATAAGAAGCATCTATTTATTAGCTATGAACGTAAAACCTGATGTTTATTTGTGTTTAAATTGTCATGCACATTAAATGCAAATTTAACAATTGCACATAAGCAATTTTGATATCATCTCCGGTGATAAAGTAACTATTAATATTTTAAAAAACTAATTGAAATATAACAAAATATTGCTGTAGTATACTGGAGATTAGGATAGCGGCAACGTGGCCTTCCTGCCCATTTGCAACCAGCATGGCGGGAACTTCCACCACAGCAACTGGTGATTCGGTGTAGCCCGACAGTCCAAGCCGAGTTATGGGCTGGCGGACTCCGTGTTTCGTGTGACAGCTGCTGGAGGGTTCCGGTACACAACATTGGCGACGAAGCGATAACGAATTTCACGCACCCTCAGGAGAACGTGGGATTCGGAAGTACGGTAGTTGCGGGCCGGCGGCACGTAACCTAAAATGGTGTTGTTGAACTCGTTCAGTGAATTCGTTCCAGGTCATGATGCGTGGAAAACGTATTCTGAGAGGCTCCGGTACCTTTTTGACGCAAACAAAGTGACCGACAAGGCCGAACAGAAAGCGATATTCTTCACAGTCTGCGGGGACGCTCTATGACTTAGAATGGGGAGGATGACAAGCCTCGCGAGAATGGCACCGTAGACGAGGCAGACGACGAGTTCAAGGATGCCGAGCCAGAGTCTTCGGGGAATGGAGATGTCGAAGCATGGTCACCAGTAGCTTTGGCCTAGAGGAAAAGCGGTGGTGCTGGAGATGGGCCTGGTGATGTTGTCACTCCCGAGAAGAAGGCTAAAGTTGACGACAATAACAAGGTGGAAAGTGCAGAAGCCAATGGTGAAACGCCAGCGACCCCTTTATGGCAGTTTCTTCTGTTCGGCCAAACAAGCAAATCACTCTTAATTTAACAAATATCTGTATTCGTATGTGAGTTTCTTTGTCAGAGTAGAGTTCTGGGAATCAGCGTATTCAACGGCGCCGGCGGGAAAGTCAGTCTTGTCACTTCGTCTTTTTTACTTGATACTCACGAATAATTTTCTTTCTGTTTTATACTAATCGACACAGCAGAAGAGAGCATTTATTGATTTTATTGCTGTGTTTTTGTTTTTAAAACTTGTTAGTCTTCCTTCGAGTTGTGAACTTTTCATTTGAGTACCTAATGTAAATAATGTTTAAGTTACATTCCTGCACCGACCAGTCCGGGTGCGTTAAAGGCTGCGGCTGTGGTGAATCTCCGGGGCCAGGCTCCGAGCCCAGCTGGTTTTTGAAGAGGAGAGTGTAATATTTGTATGCATCGCACCACAGCAACTGGTGATTCTGTGTAGCCCGACAGTCCATGCTGAGTTATGGGTTGGCAGACTCAGTATGTTGTGTGACACCTGCCGGGGAGTTCCGGTACTCTACATTGGTGACGAGGTGATAAGAATTTCACGCGCCTTTAGGAGAACGTAGGATTCGGAGGTACGGTAGTTGCGGGCCGGCGGCACGTAACCTAAAATGGTGTTGTTCAACTCGTTCAGTGAATTCGTTCCAGGTCATGATGCGTGGAAAACGAATTCTGAGACGCTCCAGTACTTTTTTGTCGCAAACAATTTGACCAACAAGGCCGAACAGAAAGCGATATTCTTCACAGTGTGCGGGCCAGTGCTCTACGACTTAGAATGGGGAGGATGACAAGCCTCGCGAGAATGGCACCGTAGACGAGGCAGGCGACAAGTCCAAGGATGCCGAGCAAGAGTCTTCGGGGAATGGAGATGTCGAAGCGTCGTCACCAGTAGCGTCAGCCAAGAAGAAAAGCGGTGGTGCTGGAGATGGGCCTGGGGATGTTGTCACTCCCGAGAAGAAGGCTAAAGTTGACAACAATGACAAGGTTGAAAGTGCAGAAGCCAATGTTGAAACGCCAGCGACCCCTTTATGGCAGTTTCTTCTGCTCGGCCAAACAAGCAAATCACACTTAATTTAACAAATATCTGTATTCGTATGCGAGTTTCTTTGTCAGAGTAGAGTTCTGGGAATCAGCGTATTCAACGGCGCCAGAGGGAAAGTCAGTCTTGTCACTTCGTCTATTTTATTTGATACTCACGAATAATTTTTCTTTCTGTTTTATACTAATAGACACTGCAAAAGAGTGCATTTATTGATTTTATTGCTGTTTTTTTGTTTTTAAAACTTGTTCATCTTCCTTCGAGTTGTGAACTTATCATTTGAGTACCTAATGTAAATAATGTTTAAGTTACATTCCTGCACCGACCAGTCCAGGTGCGTTGGGGGCTGTGGCCGTGGTGAATCTCCGGGGCAAGGCTCCGAGCCCAGCTGGTTCTCTGAAGATGAGAGTGTAATATTTGTATGCATCGCACCACAGAAACTGGTGATTCTGTGTAGCCTGACGGTCCATGCAGAGTTATGGGCTGGCAGACTCCGTATGTCGTGTGACACCTGCCGGGGGTTCCGGTACTTAACATTGGCGACGAGGCGATACGAATTTCACGCACCCTCAGGAGAAAGCGGGATTCGGAAGTACGGTAGTTGCGGACCGGCGGAACATTACCTAAAATGGCATTATTCAACACGTTCAGCGAATTCGTTCCAGGTCGGAATGCGTGGAAAATGTATTCTGAGAGGCTCCGGTACCTTTTTGACGCAAACAAAGTGACCGACAAGGCCGAACAGAAAGCGATATTCTTCACACTCTGCGGGGACGCTCTATGACTTAGAATGGGGAGGATGACAAGCCTCGCGAGAATGGCACCGTAGACGAGGCAGGCGACGAGTCCAAGGATGCCGAGCCAGAGTCTTCGGGGAATGGAGATGTCGAAGCGTCATCACCAGTAGCTTTGGCCTAGAGGAAAAGCGGTGGTGCTGGAGATGGGCCTGGGTATGTTGTCACTCCCGAGAAGAAGGCTAAAGTTGACAACAATGACAAAGTGGAAAGTGCAGAAGCCAATGGTGAAACGCAAGCGACCGCTTTATGGCAGTTTCTTGTGCTCGGCAAAACAAGCAAATCACTCTTAATTTAACAAATATCTGTATTCGTGTGTGAGTTTCTTTGTTTGAGTAGAGTTCTGGGAATCAGCGTATTCAACGGCGCCGGCGGGAAAGTCAGTCTTGTCACTTCGTCTTTTTTACTTGATGCTCACGAGTAATTTTTCGTTCTGTTTTATACTAATCGACACTGCAGAAGAGTGCATTTATTGATTTTATTGCTGTGTTTTTGTTTTTAAAATTTGTTCATCTTCCTTCGAGTTGTGAACTTTTCATTTGAGTACCTAACGTAAATAATGTTTAAGTTACATTCCTGCACCGACCAGTCCGGGTGCGTTGGAGGCTGCGGCCGTGGTGAATCTCCGGGGTCAGGCTCCGAGCCCAGCCGGGTTCTCTGAAGAGGAGAGTGTAATATTTGTATGCATTGCACCACAGCAACTGGTGATTCTGTGTAGCCCGACGGTCCATGCCGAGTTATGGGCTGGCAGACTCCGTATGTCATGTGACACCTGCCGGGGGGTTCCGGTACTTAACATTGGCGACGAGGCGATACGAATTTCACGCACCCTCAGGAGAACGCGGAATTCGGAAGTACGGTAGTTGCGGGCCAGCCGAACGTTACCTAAACTGGCATTGTTCAACATGTTCAGCGAATTCGTTCCAGGTCGGGATGCGTGGAAAACGTATTCTGAGAGGCTCCAGTACCTTTTTGTCGCAAACAAAGTGACCGTCAAGGCCGAACAGAAAGCGATATTCTTCACAGTGTGCGAGGCAGTGCACTATGACTTAGAATAGCGAGGATGACAAGCATCGTGAGAATGGCACCGTAGACGATGCAGTCGATGAGTCAAAGGATGCCGAGCCAGAGTCTACGGAGAATGGAGGTGTCGAAGCGTCGTCACCAGTAGCGTCGGCCAAGAGGAAAAGCGTTGGTGCTGGAGATGGATCTGGAGATGTTGTCACTCCCGAGAAGAAGGCTAAGGTTGACGACAAAGACAAGGTGGACAGTGCAGAAGCCAATGGTGGAGCGGAGGTGACTGCTTAATGGCAGTTTCTCGTGCTCGTCCAAACAAACAAATCGGTCTTTATTTAACAAATATCTGTATTTGTGTATGAGTATCTTTGTCGGAGCTAGAGTTCAGGGAAACAGCGTCTGCTACGGCACCGTCGGGAAAGTCAGTCTTTTCACTTGATCTTTTTTATTTGATGCTCACAAGTAATTTTTTGTTCTTTTTTGTACTAATTGACACTGCAGACGAGTGCATTTATTGATTTTATTGGGTGTGTTTGTTACTAATGTTTGTTCATCATCCTATGAGTTGTGAACTTTCCATTTGAGTACCCTGAAACAGGTATACTTGGGGACAGCAGGGATTACTTGGGACAAAAAAGTAATTTTTGTTTTTATAGTTGTCCCTACTGCAAATCGAATTGGAGGTAAAACTGTTTTTTCCAGATTTTGTGTATAAGTTCATAGATGTTAACAAAGATAACCAAATAGCAGTTATAAGTGTGGTAAGTATCAGTAATAGTAATACTCGAAGATGTAAATTTTTAACCTCTTTAAGCATAAATAACCTTTAAAATAACTACATCATTAATGACATTAGAAGACTAGTGCCCACTTGTTTTTGTTTCCTTACTGGAGCTGTATTAAAGCTATAGCAGATTATAAATACTGGACAATAGTGTAACAATTTATTTAGGGGTGTTCTAAAATGTAGCTTTGACAAGTATCTTGGTGCGCTGTCCCAAGCTAAAGAGACAATTTAAATAACAAATCATCTGTTCTTTGTTACAGGTTTGGCGATCCTGCCAACAAACAATATGGGAAGGCGGCAGAAAAGGGAATATGGTGTAAGGAAATACCATGATTTCTCGGAAGATAACTTACAGAAGGCAGTAGAGGCAGTAAGGAAAAAGGAAATAAGTGTTCGGAAAGCGGCAGATCATTAAGGTATTCCTAAAAGAACCATTAATAGGAAAGTGAATCACAAAAATTCAGGTAGGTATGGCCGTCCTCCAGCACTGAGCGATGCTGACAAAATTTGTGAAGTGCAAAATCTTCATGTAGTTGCAAGTTGGGGCTTCCATTGACTGAATTTGATGCGAGGTTAGTGGTAAAAAATATCTGGCCAAGAAAGGCATCATAGAACCTAGATTCAGAAATAATACACCTGGGGCAGAATGGGCAAAATTATTTTTAAATAGGCATAAAGGTGAAATTTAAATTAGGATTTCTGGTAATGTGAAATGAGCCGGAGCAGCTGTTTCTGAAGACACGCTCAAATCATACTTTGAAGAGCTGAAAGTTACGTTAGTTGGAGTTTTGCCAGATGTTATATTAAATAATGATTAGACCAATATGGGAGATGATCCGGGGAAAAAGAAAGTAATTGTACGGAGAAATTGTAAGCGCCCTGAAAGAATCATTGACTATACAAAGTCATGTTCGCTGGTATAGCCTCAGGTTACAGTCTCCCAACGTACGTAGTGTATAAATCAGAATAGTTGTACCATACAAGGATAGAAGGTGGGCCTAAGGATACTCACTATAATTGCTCCAAATCAGGATGGCTTGAAGGTACAATTTTTGAAGACTGGTTTTTCACCACAGTGCTCACATACCTGAAGAAGTTACCAGGTGATCAATGTAATGTCATAATAGGAGATAACTTGGCTAACCACATCTCTGTCAATGTTCTCGAAGAATGTGAGCAAAATAGCATTAAATTTGTGTTGTTACCTCCAAATGCTACCCATTTGTGTCAGCCTCTAGACCTTGCTTTCCTTAGGTCACTCAAGGTAAAATGGCGGGAAGTTTAGGGAGAGTGGAAATCAAAATACCGTGGTGCTCTTCCAAAGGATACTTTCTCGCGTCTTTTGAAGATAGCCTTTGAGTAGCTGGAAGACACCTCAGCGCAAAATTTTATCAGTGGATTCGAAGCAAGTGGAATATCCAATAAATCCCAAAAAGTCTTGTCACACTTCCCACAGAAGACTCAAGCTCGAGAGGAACGATGGAGTCACTCATTTGAAGAGTTCATGAAGGAAACAAGGGGATCAGAGACTACAACTAAAAAGAAGAGCGAAAAATTGGCTATTGCCCCAGGTGCAAGTGTGACATCTGCTTTCTTGAAACAACATCAAGGAAATAAACTGAAGAGGCAGCAAGAGCTGCGGAACAAACAGAAGAAGAAAGTAACAAATCAGAAATGATTAACTAAAGGGAAGGCATCACAACAGCCTTCCAAGAGAAGAAAGATGACAGCAAATCATCTTCAGAAGAAGACTTAATTACTCCGTTCATGACTCATCATCTGATTGTGCTTTTATGGCAGCGGAGGATGACAGCAGTGATGCTCAGGACCATGGAAATAATGAAATTGTTCAGGAAGCAGACTTCCAACAAGAATCCCTGCTGGATCCAAAATCAGTTAAGTGTATGGATTTTGTACAGGTCAGGTTTGTTTACATTGCAGGCACAAAAAAGGAGGCAAACAAGTACTTTGTTGGAACAGTATTATCTGTAAGTACTGGAAATGGTGATTGTGAATGTAAATTTATAAGGAACTACAAAGGCAATGAGAAAAAGTTTGTGTTTCCAGACCAAGAGGATATTTCTGTAGTTTTACTCACTCAAATTACAAAAACAGTGCACACAGATACATTTACATTTTGTTAGTGATATTAAATTGTATAAGCCTACCAGTACTGTGATGTATGTGCATCGGTGTTCATTATTTTCCCAAAGATTGGGTGATATTTCATCTGATTTTCTTTTTTAACTGTTTATAACAAAACTAGCTGATTTTGTTTTTTTATATCTTCCAAGTACTTAACCTACATGTTTTTGATTACATTTACCTATTAATTTCAAAGTAACAAACAGTAGGTATTACATGAAAGTGGCTTGAAAATGTGTTTGTAAATATTTTTTTCTGTGTTTATTATGTGACTTAAAGGAACAATAACTAAGAGGTTTTATTTTTTTATTTTCTCACTCTATATGTAAAAATAACCGAAATTTAAAAAAAAAAATTATTTTTGACCCAAGTAAATGTAATGTAGTTGTTAACTTAGGGCCGTGCATGAATTATGCAGCTAAATCAATGGAGTTTTTTGGTTAGGTCCCAAGTTACCCCGACAAGGGGTGGTACTTGAAACACCACAAAAATTTTTTTTACTCAGACAATATCACTGGCAGAACATAGTTCTGTATGATAACCAATAGTACTTAGTCTTAAAGGAAAAATATACACAGAAAGACAATTATCAAATAATCAGATACTTAAATACATGCTTCTGAAAATGAAAAGTGTCCCAAGTATACCTGTTTGACGGTGCTCAAATGAAATAACACAACTCGAAGGAAGATGAACAAGTTTTAAAAACAAACACACAGCAATAAAATCAATAAATGCAATCATCTGCAGTGTCGATTAGAATAAAACAGAATGAAAAATGACTCGTGAGTATCAAAAAAAAAAAAACAAGTGACAAGACTGACTTTCCCACCAGCGCCGTTGCAGACGCTGGTTCCCTGAACTCTAGCTCCGAAAAAGAAACTCGCACACGAATACAGATATTTGTTAAATTAAGAGTGATTTGTTTGTTTTGCCGAGCACCAGAAACTGCCATTAAGCAGTCACCTCCACTTCACCATTGGCTTCTGCACTGTCCACATAGTCTTTGTCATCAACCTTAGCCTTCTTTTCGGGAGTGACAACATCCCCAGGCCCATCTCCAGCACGACCGCTTTTCCTCTTGGCCGACGCAACTGGCGACGACACTTTGACATCTCCATCCTCCGTAGACTCGGGTTCGGCATCCTTTGACTCGTCGACTGCCTCGTCTATGGTGCCATTCTCACGATGCTTGTCATCCTCGCTATTCTATGTCGTAGCGCACTGCCTCGCACACTGTGAAGAATATCGCTTTCTGTTCGGCCTTGTCGGTCACTTTGTATGCGACAAAAAGGTACTGGAGCCTCTCAGAATACGTTTTCCACGCATCCCGACCTGGAACGAATTCACTGAACGTGTTGAACAATGCCAGTTTAGGTAACGTTCGGCCGGCCCGCAACTACCGTACTTCCGAATTCTGCGTTCTCCTGAGGGTGCGTGAAATTCGTATCGCCTCGTCGCCAATGTTAAGTACCGGAACCCCCCGACTGGTATCACACGACATACGGAGTTTGCCAGCCCATAACTCGGCATGGACCATCGGGCTACACAGAATCACCAGTTGCTGTGGTGCAATACATACAAATATTACACTCTCATCTTCAGAGAACCGGCTGGGCTCGGAGCCTGGCCCCGGAGATTCACCACGGCCGCAGTCTCCAACGCACCCGGACTGGTCGGTGCAGGAATGTAACTTAAACATTATTTACGTTAGGTACTCAAATGAAAAGTTCACAACTCGAAGGAAGATGAACAGGTTTTAAAAACAAAAACACAGTAATAAAATCAATAAAAGCAATCTTCTGCAGTGTCGATTAGTATAAAACAGAATGAAAAATTACTCGTGAGCATCAAGTAAAAAAGACGAAGTGACAAGACTGACTTTCCCCCCGGCGCCGTTGAATATGCTGATTCCCAGAACTCTACTCAAAGAAACTCACACACGAATACAGATATTTGTTAAATTAAGAGTGATTTGCTTGTTTGGCCGAGCACAATAAACTGCCATAAAGCGATCGCTTGCGTTTCACCATTGGCTTCTGCACTTTCCACCTTGTCATTGTCGTCAACTTTAGCCTCCTTCTTGGGAGTGACAACATACCAAGGCCCATCTCCAGCACCACCGCTTTTCCTCTAGGCCGAAGCTACTGATGACGACGCTTCGACATCTCCATTCCCCGAAGACTCTGGCTCTGCATCCTTGGACTCGTCGCCTGCCTCGTCTACGGTGCCATTCTCGCGAGGCTTGTCATCCTCCCCATTCTAAGTCATAGAGCGTCCCCGCAGACTGTGAAGAATATCACTTTCTGTTCGGCCTTGTCGGTCACTTTGTTTGCGTCAAAAAGGTACCGGAGCCTCTCAGAATACGTTTTCCACGCATTCCGACCTGGAACGAATTCGCTGAACGTGTTGAACAATGCCATTTTAGGTAAAGTTAGGCCGGTCCGCAACTACCGTACTTCCGAATCCCGCGTTCTCCTGAGGGTGCGTGAAATTCTTATCTCCTCGTCGCCAGTGTTAAGTACCGGAACCCCCGGCAGGTGTCACACGACATACGGAGTCTGCCAGCCCATAACTCTGCATGGACAGTCAGGCTACACAGAATCACCAGTTGCTGTGGTGCGATGCGTACAAATATTACACTCTCATCTTCAGAGAACCGGCTGGGCTCGGAGCCTTGCCCCGGAGATTCACCACGGCCACAGCCCCCAACGCACATGGACTGGTCGGTGCAGGAATGTAACTTAAACATTATTTACATTAGGTACTCAAATGATAAGTTCACAACTCGAAGGAAGATGAACACGTTTTAAAAACAAAAACACAGCAATAAAATCAATAAATGCACTCTTCTGCAGTGTCGATTAGTATAAAACAGAACGTAAAAAAGACGATGTGACAAGACTGACTTTCCCGCCGGCGCTGTTGAATACGCTGATTCCCAGAACTCTACTCTGACAAAGAAACTCACACACGAATACAGATATTTGTTAAATTAAGAGTGATTTGCTTGTTTTGCCGAGCACAAGAAACTGCCATAAAGCAGTCGCTTGCTTTTCACCATTGGCTTCTGCACTTTCCACCTTGTCATTGTCGTCAACTTTAGCCTTCTTCTCAGGAGTGACAACATCACCAGGCCCATCTTCAGCATGACCGCTTTTCCTCTTGGCTGACGCTACTGGTGACGACGCTTCGACATCTCCATTCCCCGAAGACTCTTGCTCTGCATCCTTGGACTTGTCGCCTGCCTCGTCTACGATGCCATTCTCGCGAGGCTTGTCATCCTCCCCATTCTAAGTCGTAGAGCACTGGCCCGTACACTGTAAAGAATATCGCTTTCTGTTCGGCCTTGTTGGTCAAATTGTTTGCGACAAAAAAGTACTGGAGCGTCTCAGAATTCGTTTTCCACGCATCATGACCTGGAACGAATTCACTGAACGAGTTGAACAACTCCATTTTAGGTTACATGTCACCGACCCGCAACTACCGTACTTCCGAATCCCACGTTCTCCTGAGGGCGCATGAAATTCGTATCGCTTCGTCGCCAATGTTGAGTACCAGAAACCCCCGGCAGGTGTCACACGACATACGGAGTCTGCCAGCCCATAACTCGGCATGGACCGTTAAGCTACGTAGAATCACTAGTTGCTGTGGTGCGATACATACTAATATTACACTCTCCTCTTCAGAAAACCAGCTGGGCCCGGAGCCTGGCCCCGGAGATTCACCACGGTCGCAGCCTCCAACGTACCCGGACTGGCAGATGCAGAAATGTAACTTAAACATTATTTACATTAGGCACTCAAATGAAAAGTTCACAACTCGAAGGAAGATGAACAAGTTTTAAAAACAAAGACACAGCAATAAAATCAATAAATGCTATCTTCTGCAGTGTCAATTAGTATAAAACAGAACGAAAAATGACTCATGAGGATCAAGCAAAAAAGACGAAGTGACCAGACTAACTTTCCCGCTGGCGCCGTTGCAGACACTGGTTCCCAGAACTCTAGGACCGACAAAGAAACTCACACACGAATACAGATATTTGTTAAATTACGAGTGATTTGTTTGTTTGGCCGAGCACAAGAAACTGCCATTAAGCGGTCGCCTCTGCTTCACCATTGGCTTCTGCATTGTCCACCTTGTCTTTGTCATCAACCTTAGCCTTCTTCTCGGGAGTGACAACATCCCCAGGCCCATCTCCAGCACCACTGCTTTTCCTCTATGCCGACGCCACTGGTGACCACGCTTCGACATCTCCATTCTTTGTAGACTCTGGCTCGGCATCCTTGGACTCGTCATCTGCCTCGTCTATGGTGCCATTCTCTCGAGGATTGTCTTCCTCCCTATTTTAAGTCGTAGAGCGTCCCCGCAGACTGTGAAGAATATCACTTTCTGTTCGGCCTTGTCGGTCACTTTGTTTGCGACAAAAAGGTACTGGAGCCTCTCAGAATACGTTTTCCACGCAGCCCGACCTGGAACAAATTCGCTGAACGTGTTGAACAATGACATTTTAGGTAACGTTTGGCCGGCCCGCAACTACCGTACTTCCGAATTCCGCGATCTCCTGAGGGTGCTTGAAATTCGTATCGCCTCGTCGCCAATGTTAAGTACCGGAACCCCCCCGACAGGTATCACACGACATACGGAGTCTGCCAGCCCATAACTCGGCATGGACCGTCGGGCTACACAGAATCACCAGTTGCTGTGGTGCAATGCATACAAATATTACACTCTCATCTTCAGAGAACCGGCTGGGCTCGGAGCCTGGCCCCGGAGATTCACCACGGCCGCAGCATCCAACGCACCCGGACTGGTCGGTGCAGGAATGTAACTTAAACATTATTTACATTAGGTACTCAAATGAAAAGTTCACAACTCGAAGGAAGTTGAACAAGTTTTAAAAACAAAAACACAGCAATAAAATTAATAAATGCACTCTTCTGCAGTGTCGATTAGTATAAAACAGAACGAAAAATTACTCGTGAGCATCAAGTAAAAAAGACGAAGTGACAAGACTGACTTTCCCGCCGGCGCTGTTGAATACGCTGATTCCCAGAACTCTACTCTGACAAAGAAACTCGCACATGAATACAGATATTTATTAAATTAAGAGTGATTTGCTTGTTTGGCCGAGCACAAGAAACTGCCATAAAGCGGTCGCTTGCGTTTCACCATTGGCTTCTGCACTTTTCACCTTATCATTGTTGTCAACTTTAGCCGTCTTCTCGGGAGTGACAACGTTCCAAGGGCCATCTCCAGCACCACCGCTTTTCCTCTTTGCCGACCCAACTGATGACCACGCTTCGACATCTCCATTCCCCGAAGACTCTTGCTCGGCATCCTTGGACTCGTCGCCTGCCTCGTCTACGGTGCCATTCTCGCGAGGCTTGTCATCCTCTTCATTCTAAGTCGTAGAGCACTGGCCCGCACACTGTGAAAAATAACGCTTCCTGTTCGGCCTTGTTGGTCACTTTGTTTGTGACAAAAAAGTACTGGAGCCTCTCAGAATACCGTTTCCACGCATCCCGACCCGGAACGAATTCGATGAACGTGTTGAACAATGCCGTTTTAGGTAACGTGCGGCCGGCTCTCAACTACTGTGCTTCCAAATTCCGCGTTCTCCTGAGGGAGCGTGAAATTCGTATCGCCTTGTCACCAGTGTTGAATACCGGAACCCCCCGGCAGGTGTCACACGACACACGGATTCTGGCAGCCCATAACTCGGCATTGATCATCTGGCTATGTAGAATCACCAGTTGCTGTGGTGCTATACATACAAATATTACACTCTCCTCTTCAGAGAATCGGCTGGGCCCAGAGCCTGGTCCCGGAGATTCACCACAGCCTCTGACGCACCCGGACTGGCCGGTGCAGGAATGTACTGGCTGGTGCAGGAATGTAACGTTAACATTACTTACATAGTGACGCAGTTTTTAACTTTCCATTATTAGCTGCTAGATAGCAAAATATATTTTGTTTTCAGTTACCATGATAATCAAACGTTGCTCATGGTGATGGGATTTCCATTTTGTCACTCAGAGCGTTAAATATTTCTGCAAACATAATAATTGTGTTACTGTTGTTGCTCAGGTCTCGTCAGTTAACTTTCTGTAAACTATAAGTGTGTTTTTCTTGTATAGTTGAACCTTAGTTCTACAATCTCGTATCTTCTGCTTATTCTACATTTTCGCTGCCCGAATTCTCTACTCAGTATTCATGCCATATGGACTATATAAATTTTTTCCTCTCAATACTACTCAGTTGGAATTATTGTTTTCTTCACTTATTGCAAAGTATATTTAGGTGGAATACTACTGTAATTGTTGAGTACCGGAACCCCCCATGCAGGTGTCAAACAACACACTGAGTCAGCTAGCCCATATCTCGGCATGGACCATCGGGATACGCAGAATCACAAGTTGTTGTGGTGCGATACATACAAATATTACACTCTCCTCTTAAGAGAACCGGCTGGGCCTGGAGCCTGGCTACGGTGATTCACCA
The DNA here is from genome assembly GCA_003012365.1 of Medauroidea extradentata. NCBI lineage: Eukaryota > Metazoa > Arthropoda > Insecta > Phasmatodea > Phasmatidae > Medauroidea > Medauroidea extradentata. Next base: position 26,874 of record PNEQ01104738.1, read on the forward strand.
CCACCGCAGCCTCCAACGCACCCGGACTGGCTGGTGCAGGAATGTAACGTAAACATTACTTACATTAGATACCATCAAACGGGTATACTAGGAACACTTAATTTTCAAAAGCATGTATTTAAGTACCTGTTATATTATTTTTAACATTTTTCTTAATAATAAATACACTTGTTACTACAAGTAATAATTACACTTATTACATCATCGAACTGTTAAGTTATAAAGTTTTCAAGAATATTTAAATGTCACAACAGTGCAATTATTGAAAATAATTTTTTGTAAATTCTAATGTGATAAGACAATTTAAAGAACTGGAAAATATGCTTGTAAAGTATTCTTACCGAGTTGCTCAACTATGTGGAACTTCCATTGCAGATCAGAAATATTTACCCTAGAAGAAAACCCCTTCACTTGTTTGAAACATTATATCCTATTGCTTTATTTAAGCCATAACATTTTCCATGTATTTAGTAGCAGAATATAGGCCATATTTCCCAGTATGCAAAAGAGCAAGAACATACCAAATTCAGTCTTCATCATATTCACAGATCTGAGCACGTAAATCTCTGAAAATATATATAAAAAAAGTGTATCTTAGCTCATGTATGTAAAATTACTATCTTAGTTCAGTCTAAAAGCTTGTCTTTTTGAAAAACTTTACTCTTGGGGTTTTCTGAAAAGGCACTTCTTTGTGAAGTTTCTCAAAGACTCCACAAACAAATATTTAGTCACAGAAACATAGTTTTAACAGACTACACAAAATATATATAAACACAGAAAATATTACTACAGTATATTCATAAGGTTTAACACCTTTGACTCATGATAAGAGTTACCGTCCTACATCAACATCAATGAATGCTGGCTGGAAATATGATTTACCACTTTCTCAATATATATTCTTTGCATAAATTTTGACATTATGCTCAGATAAACTGAACTCATCACTTTACTTCCATATTTAAAACTATAGGAAAAACAAGGCACAAGAGCCAATAATATAGAAATACTAGTTATCATGACAACTATAATACATATTTTTGGCAAAATCATGTTGATGCAGCTTCCTACTTAAACACTGCTCTTTATCAGGAAGTCGTACATCTTTAATTTTGGTTTTCTATTTTTTTTTTTTTTAGACTTCTTTTTGTTCTTGTCATCCTTCAAATATGAAATGGAAAGCCCATAGAAACTGTTAGCATCGTTTGTGTTTTCTTCCTTCTTCTTACCTTTCCTTTTCTAACCCTGTCCAAGTCGTGGAATACACCCCTGCAAAGACATGGGAAAAAATCAGAACTGATATCTGTGAATATCATAAACATATTTTTTGTATCACATATGACAGCCGAGAATGAAAAGTTTTACTCGCTACCTTGTACTCAACAATACGTTACACAGATACATTTGGCCTGTTTTTAGTTCTTGTATTGTCCTTGATACCATTATCACCAACTCTTTAACACTTAAAAGTAGTGGTTGCTGGCTGACGATAATGGTTCTGAAATTGTACCTTGCACATGGAACTTTATTAACATTTCACTGGAAATATAAGCTGTGATCTGTTTTGTGCTTGTACCTAGATGTGAGGGGGCTGCTGACTATGAAACTTTGTGTGTGTGCGTGCATGTGTGTTTGTGCGTGCATCTCTCGCTCTCTCTCTCTTTCTTTTTTCCTCAGAGTTGTGTTCCTTCTCTTCGCATCAGTAGTCGACTACAGTTTTCTATCCCTGCCAGCGAGTGTATGTTAGTACCGCATGTTTTCTGCATTCAACAACATTTCAACACAATGTCAAAAATTAATTAGCTGATGCTGGGAAAAAAGCTAACAAGCTACGAAGTTACTCTGAGGAACACACCCCCAGCACCCTGTGCGCGTAAGGAGCAAACCAGTAGGTACACTGCTAAGTGGACAAGATTAATTTGTTTGATGCAACAAGCCTGGCAGTCACAGATGCTGTGATTTGCGTCATATGTGACGTCACATGTTAAACTTTTGGCCACCAATTTTAAGCTGTTTCCTGACTATTGTGACCCCAAGTGTCTTACATCGAACATCCTGTCTTAGTGTCAGTTATCTCACTACAGGATGTTTTAAACGTCATTCAATTACACCCTTTACACACACACACACATATGTGTGTATGTATATATATATATTGTGTACCATATATATTGTGTGGTGGAAAGGCGATGTGTGGATCAACATCTGGGCCTGAGGTATTAGTTAATTGTGGAATTATAATTCACTCAGTGAAATAACTGAAAACACTACGGGTGCCTTGAAGATCTGCAGGAAATATTGCACACTCTTCTTCTCTGGTAATCCAGGGGGTCGCCTTTGCATAGCAAGACAGCATCATTTATACAATTTTTAATAACTGGTAAACGTGCAAGTATGCCACACCCATCGCAGTCTCTGTAAGGTACACAATATGACAGGCAGCAGATAAATCACTCGATACATAAAACACACTAGATTACAATTTAAGAAAGTTACAGAGAATTTAAGATGAATAAAATGAAGTACTAGGTTGAAATGAGATTTCTCTATTCGCTCATGAAATTCCTTGGCTGACAGTGAAGCTTTGTGTTTCAGTTCTCATGCTTGGTGTAACTAAATTAAGGGATGAGAACAGTAGACGCAGGGGCTCAGATATGAAATTGGTTTCAGAAAAATTTCATTAACACTGCATTATGTATCTGTTAATAAAAGGTTGACACCTCCTGCTGACTGACGAATCTTACGGTCTCGAAGATAAGTAGCATACTGGGGTGAGGCAAGCATACTCATATCTCTTGTTGAACCGGAACACAAAAATGATAGTATTGTCTTATTGCAGGCTGCATATTTAACTCTTCAACTGTGATATTTGATTATAGTTGAATATACAAAATTTTGCTAAGTCGCAACATACAACTTTTGTCGAACAAAGAATTAAATAACTCGGTAAACACTCTCTACATGATTTTTGTGTTTAAAATTAACCAAAAATAACTATTCACACACAAAAATTTTTTTTTAATTTTCTACGCTATCTTGGCATAGTTAAAATATTTTATCTCGGAGCAAAAGCGTTAGATAAAAGGTAATTACAATTTTCAGCATGCAATAGTGGTTTATGCCTTTACACATGCACAAAAACAATACTACTAGAATTTTTAAAAAAAGAACAACAAAATATATTGCGTGGTCAGAATGTACATCTGGTGTAAGGGTTGCCGCCCTGCAGGCATGATTATGTTTACGTATTTCATACATACACTTAAGAAAGAAAAACAACCCACTTTCCTGCTGAATAAGTTTGAATACAGCACTAAATTGACAGTGGCAAAAAATAAAAGACCCATTTTGATGTTTGTGAAGTGCTTAAGCAAGAAAAGTTGGCACAGCCTTGGGCGTTCATGGTCAGTACATAGCTACACTATTTACTCACTTGAAAGAAACTGAAGTTTGTGATCTGCTGTACACAGTTCTATTGAACTACTGCTGATTATTTAATAGATTTTTGTCTAGCCTAGCGATTACATCTCTTTGAACCTTTGGTTCTAGGTTATGGCATTTTGTTGGCAACATTGACCATAGCACTCGCTCATCAGAAGCTGTACTGGGATGCATTGACTAAAATCTATAAAAGTGTTTCTTTGTTTCAGTTATAATTTTCTCCACTCAATGCATTCTTACTTGCTTATGGTATGTATGCTCTTGGCAATGTGTACAGCTTTTTCTGCATATATATTACTGTTCCTTTATTGTTGTAAATGATTCCAGCGACGATAATAACGAGCCCACAAGGTCCCCTCCCTCAGCCGGCGGCAAGGAAACCTCGCCCGGCGGCACGGCAAAATGCTCCTGCTCAAACATCCTCAATAGGGCATCGGCCACGGGATTAGCTACTCCGCGAACATGGTGTATCTTAAATCGGAATCGATTAAGCCTTAGGAACCAACGTCCCAACTTTCCTAGCTGATGGGGATGAAAACAGACCCACCTGCGTAGCTAGCGAAGGCCTCATATGTTGTCTGTATGGAATAGACACCATTTTTTCATACCTGATTACAGTAACCATTATAGTCTCAGCACAGCCATATTGCCCATTTGCTTTCCTAATGGGAACAATTGGGGTAGCCCCAGCTGAAAATTCTACTGCCTAATAATTTAGTATATTATTAGTAATAATTTAGTAATAAACATCTTGCTCAACCAGTCTATCAGTCTCTGCACTTACCAAGCCCAGCAATGCAATAGGTATCCCTTAGCCTTTCCAGGAATTTAATTTTCCTTCTAGTTCATGTTCCATGGTTACTATGGGACCCACATACTTCCCGAGCTCTACACTGTCAAACACTTGAGCATGTTGCTGTACAGCTTGATAAACCTCCTGTTGCTTTAGGTGGAAAATGTCTTCCATTTTGATTCCCAGCAGTTGTTGCCAATTCCTGCCCACTATACTGGGACCCTTACCATCGCCTAGTGTTCCCCTAATTTCCAGTATAACCTGAATCCAGTTATGTAGGACTAAGTTTGTGTCTGCTAGTACTGGTAGGTTTGACCACAGTTTGTTATATGTCTTGTCGCTGATAATTGAGAAACTAGCACCTGCTCAATTTCCATGGGATGTTTCTGTTCATCCAGCCAAACATCCAGGACAACTGGTGGTTCACTCTTACAAGTGATAGCAGTAGTCTGAACACGCGTTATATATTGCTGACTTTCTCATTCCTAAGAGTCAAACTGGTTTGATAAGTAATAGTTCCCAGCCTTGTTGCTCCATGATCCAACATTTTCCCACCTACTTCTGTCTGCTACATTTTCCCTTTGTATCTGGTTAACCTTTTTTCTTCTTTGTGATGGATGCCCTTTCCAAGTATCCCACTTTTGCACAAAAATTACATAATGTCTGAACATGGCAACAGTGAATGGGTCTGTCGTATTTGTTGCACCTCCAGCAACCCTGTCTGTCCTCTATGACCTATCGGTCACCTATGTAACCACCTTCATGCTGCTTCCCCAACTAGCACAAAAGGGATATTACGGGATAAGTGCAAACATTTTTAAATTTAAACAAATTTCAATTCAACATATGTTGAAAGACTTTTCTCTCAGCAATATTATTGAAAGTAGGATACCTTGTTGCACCATGTATTGCTTTACACCACATTCTGTATACATAAGTATTACAATACAATGCCATTAACAACACTACGAATAAACAGCACATATCTACAAATCATGAAATGCAAATGACCTGCTTGCAAATCTTTTAACATTTTGTTTCTTGAATACATACAAAATCATCACTGTAAAGCACCCATAGGCAGCAACAGATTTCTTAAGAAACATTTCAAGACAATCATAAGATTTGAGTTAGCTGACAATTTGACCAACTTTAAACAAGCTCGTAATACATTAAGTAATTCCGTTAATAGTCCATCTCATGTAAGAAATCCATTTTATAATAGTTGTGTTGGCATTTCTTTTAAAAGCAGTTTCCACGTAAAAACAGTTCTTACATTTTCCACATTTGGTTTACGTGCAAGTACACTAGACTAATTGACCAATTGTGCAATATCTTACATAATATTTTTATTTGTCTGTTATCAGGATTGTCATGTGTGCACAGTTCTACAGGAAAATACTTTCCATTTTGATAAACTGCACAGTTTGATCTGCTTAGTTTGTGCAAAAAATAAATTGTGATAAAGAACACATTTCTTTTTACAAGTTTTTATTTAACTTGCAATGTATGTTTGTTTTGGTTAAATCTTGCAACTGAATTTTAAAGCAGTTTATCCTCAACCAATTGAGCTGAAATTTTGCATACACATTTAGTTTGGATGACAATGCATGGTTAGCTAAGTGACATCATTCTAAATCCAATATGGAGGACTAGTTATTTTTTATGCACTATCATGATAGGGGTATCAAATGAAAAGGTTTGCTGAGAATAATACGAATAAACTGACGTCCGCGTACAGCTCTTCGAGGAGATGGTGTACTACTGCCTGGCTAAATGGTAAGACTTAGCTGGGTCGTGTATTAACTAGCATTGACATACACACTGGGCAAATTCTAGTGGTGGTGAAAAAAATCCAAAATCAAACCCTGAACTGTGTTTCGTTAGCCATAAATAAGTTTCAAGCTGATATAAATGGTGTATACGTTCAATCACTCAAGTCAAGGTGAGGCAGTGCCAAGGACTGTGTGGCATCAGGGTGTATCAAACATGATGTGAACGTACCACCTCAGGGCACCGGGGTGAACCCTGTTGTATATTAGCTCTTATCCTTATAAACGAAGCTCTGGGAGGGTCGAAGGATATTTCTTCGGTACTCATGGGAATAACACGAAAAAATAACTAAAAAAATATAACTAATAGTAAAAAGACTTTTTTAAGAACAAGCTTTTTTTAAATGCACTAAAAAGAAGAAAATAAACTTTAAATTAAATCAAATCCGCCAATTTATTACATTACACAATTTATATACTATAAAAGCTTCGTGCGAGATTTACCTGTGTAGATAAACAAGAATACAATATGTAACTTGATCTTGACGTAAGTAATTCTAAGAAAAAAAATATGTTTTTAATAAAATGACCTCCATAGCCAGACAATTGTAGTAAATGTGAATTTTTACATGTATTTAAAAAGAATGATTTTATGATAAAGTAATGCTAAGGTATTTATGGCATTTGTTTAAGTTTTCAGGTAAATTGGTATTTTGTCATACAGTATTTCAAGTGTAAAAGGTGGCTGAATGGTTGTGGGACATTAGCACATGCCGCAACTGCGTGATATTTGTACTGCCTTTCATTCTACATTTATTTTTAAACAACACATACACATGGTAACTTTAATATTTCAAGTAATTTCTCTTTGTCTTAATCTTGAAAGCTATAGTAATTTTTTGTGTACTCGTTAATTACTTCTGTTATTTAGGGCATGCATGTTCATGGTTATTAAGCAATGCTGAGCATATGGCTGTTTTAGATATTAATTGTGAGTTGTAGTTTTGCTGTTTGAATTTGGCAGTTATGCAATTTTATCGCAGCACACACTTGTGACGTGTTGGCAGCATATGCAACACTTGACCCAGTTGTTGGTCAGTCTTCAGCGTGGCCGGTTGTGTTACGGTACCATGTGAGGGAGACTTCATGTTTTGCTACTGTAACTGATCATTGTAATTCTGTATATGCCTTTCCTAAGCTGGAACCTTTTGCCTAATTTTCACCCTCACATGCACACTGTTTCTCATGGCATAGTTTTTCTTTCCAGACACGAGTTTAAATGTAACATTTTGCTGCAAGTACAGGCAGTTTGGTTCATAGCTCCGTGTGACCATGATATATATATATATATATATATATATATATATATATATATGGTATATATACCTAAACTGATTTTTCCAGTCGACAAGTAGTTAATTTCTGTATAATTTTCTTCATAGCCAAGTGAAGCGTTTTCAGTACTATATTGTATTTTGTATGCCACATGCACCTGAGAACACTAAAGATGTATTAATAGCATGGAACATGGTCACTGTATGTATGCCTCCGTACCAGACTAAAGGTCTAAGTAAATGTCTTAAACCATGTACTGCTTTTTTTTTTCATGAGTAGCTGAATGTGTGCGTGTGTTTGAGAGTGCTCCTGACTCGAACAGGGAGTGAAGGAGGAAAGCGAACACCACCACCCTGGTGTACATTGGCGAACCCTGTGTGCCCTGAGATCTCTGTTCCTGGTTCCGCCGGGTCAAATTGTGGAGTGGCACCCACTTCAACACAACTACATCTATTTACAACAACCTCAGGTGTCATTTTATATATGAAGCAAATGCAAATATAGTAATGATCCATATTTGTATGATATTTAAAAAGTATTCAACATATTCAGATTCTTAGCTGTTGTGTGCTTTTCTTCTAACAATTTGAAGCAAAATATTAATTGTTTACATTTAAATTCTTGTATTGTCATTGTACCAGGTCACTGATATGGTGATTTCAACCCAAACTTGCCCCTTCACAGCATAGTCCTCCCCACACTCGTCATGAGGGGAGAGCATCTGCCACTGGAATAATAAGTGGTTCTTCAGCGCAACGAGGGGATGCACTTACGTGAGCTGGTAGAGTGACTGTGGAGATCACTGTCTTATTTTTTTTGTGTAATGTAAAACTGTTGTGTGGTTGCTCGTTGTAGTTGTATAACAACAGTCTAAATGTATCCATGTATCTAATGTCTGTGCTGCAGAAAGAGCTGGCCTTTGTTTAGATCCTAGGATGAGGGTTGTGAGGCACAACCCTGAATAGTGTCCTTAGGTATTTCGAGTCTCGTGCACCGGCGCCTAAGTCCTCGTCAGCCTTGACACCACACGGACTTCTTACCAGAGGAAGGAGATTCTTGACACCGAAAAGCATGCGCTAAGATCATCATCTTCCTGGTCACACATAAACCAGGGGGCGCCCATGTTCTACTCTCCTGACTTGCTACTATTTGTTTTCAGTCTCCTCTGCCTCTTCCAGATGGTGAAAATATGTTATGTTTCTCCACAATTGTAGATACAAATCATCAAGTATGACTTTGCACTAAGTTAAGTGATTTGACATTATTAACATCTGCATTTCTGTGAAATTATGCAGAACGTATGTTTGCATGGTGTGTTATAGAGTAATACTTATTTGTGTGCAACATAAGTTTATCACGTGTAACATTTAAATAATCTGTAATTGTGAATCATGAGTGTATATAACTGTCATAAATTCAAATCATGTGTGTCGGCTCACACAGCACAATACATAAGTTGTGAAATTAAGAACTTTACCAGTGAAGTTTGTGAATGTTGGGAAAACCAAGTCTCTCCCATTTCAATACTACACAGTATTTAATCTGAGCATTTTAAATGCAAGATCAAGTAAAAATGTATTAGTTGTGTTACCATTTCAGTTTTGCCGTACCTATTTCCAATAGAAAGTTTTTTCATAGCATCTACAAGATCCATTGTATCATCAGTGGAGGGATCTAGCTTCGTTGATGTAGGGCTCTGGAATGGAGTGTCCTGTTTGTTTAAATCTGATGATAGACCTCGGAAAGAAGCCTTTTCTCGTTCCAATGCCATCTTCAGAATTTGTGAATGTTCAACACCTACAAAAGTGTGCCAGAAAATTCATTAAACACAATAATGTAAGATTTACTTTACATATAGGCTATAACTTAAATATTACTTGCATTAGCATTTTTTTTAAAATAAAAACTATCCTTCAATTAATATTATATGTTGAATTTCCTTTTTGAACCATACATATAAATTATTTTCTGGTAACTATTTCAATATTGTAAACAAAATTTATATTTAAATCAGAGCTGCTGGTACGATACTTAAAATTCTTATGGTACTGTGTTTACTATCCTTAAATTATGTGAATAAAGTCATAAAGAGAATGCAAGTCAAAGTAAAGGATTATGCTGTTCTTACAGAGTAGAGATTGTTGATATTTATAGTTAATGATGATTTTGTCTTTAAGCCTTGGAACAATATGGAACATTTTTTATAAAAATTTTATATTATGCATTTAGGAATTTAATTTTGTTTTAGGCCACAGATATTAAAAATACCCTCAATGAAAGCATTCGACTACGGCATCAGACATGCTAGTGTTGTATGTAGATGACAGGATCAGGTTTCCATGTATTTTGAGAGTACTTAGCTATGTTGCCTGAGCAAAATGCACTTTATATGCATGCAACACATCTTAGGCTATTATATAGTACCAATGCTTATGTTGGCAACTTTTCAATGTTGTTTGTCAGATGCAGCCTCTCCCCCCTTCTCGACCCTACCAGTAACAATGGAATTTCCTCCTCCAATCTGCCATAGCTATGAGCACTTAAAACATTTTGGAAAAAAGTCACAAAAATTACCTCTACCAAATCATTTTAGAAGATGTAATAGAAAAAATTTGTTCAGTGAGGAAACCACTACTAAAATGAAATATTTTTTGTGTAGATGCCTTGAACAGGTTTAATTTTCTTGTATACACATTTTATTATGGCTTTAGATATTAATTTTCAAAGTGGTGAAACACTTACCCAATTTTATCAATCACAGTACTAACACGTACCGGTATCTAATGGATACAAATAGACTGGAAAGGCTAACTCTGTAAGGTCTTAAAAAGTGCTTACTTTAATACGAACAATCTGTAATTATTATTTGTCATTGTTTTATCGAAAACTTAATACGTGGGTGCAGTCAGATGTTTCAGGGCTGGGTTAAAATTCCTCCAAATCAAAACTGTAAAAGGACATAAACAGTGCCACAACAGTTTGGCCAGCCTTCACGAATCTCTTCTCGTATCTAACCTATGTTTGTCTCTGCAGTGTGTTTTGGCAAGATTATTACAATATTTGTAAGTGAAACACAGATAGTGCCAGTTGGATATTCTGCCCACCATATGTGAATCCTGACTATGTACGCTCACTGCGCAACGCATAAATTAGTAGTAACCGACAATTTTCTTCAGTTGTACACACCAATGAGAAAGAATTGGCATTACATTAGTACATGTATGTTTTTAACTATTACCATCATTGTGATTGACGTATGGCTTCTCGTTTACAGGTGCACAATACCGGTAACGTTTACTTTAAGATGGGCTGGAAGACGAATCCAAGCATGGTTTCTTAAGCACTCAAGTAAAAGCAAATTAGAATAACGTAATGTTCTTTTGCTGTACCTCGTCTGGTCCATAGCCAAATCCTGACATGCAAGCCCACTTGCAGGAATACAGTGCAGGCTCAGTGGAGTGCAGGGAAAGGCATAGTGCAGATGTATTTTGATTACTAGGCTGCAAAAACTTGGACACAACATTATTTATGCTATTCATTTTCTTTATTATACTTATAGCAACACAGACAGTGGAACTGCACGACTACAGCCGATTCACCTACAGAATGTATATGTTGCTAGCATGGTTATTTTCATTTTCAGGATTACGTGCACGTAGCTAATTTGTTTGACATAAAAACAGTATGGCAGGGAGGCAACCTCTCTGAGCAATTTACGTGATTTACCTGATACATTAATTATTAAGTTACTTGTCTCGTAGTTAACTAGTAATTCCCAGTGTATTGCATTTGCACCACAGGTGAAGCATGAAGTAATTACTCACGTAAGTCAGTGTTTATTTGTATGCACGTTAATTATAAATTTGAATTTTGCCATTAAGTGATACTAGCACTAACCACACGCATGTCGAGTGGCTAGTGCATGCATCACTCACCCCACTCGATAATGGTTGTTGCCACAACTGGTAATGTCATATATATGGGAATGTCAACATTGTGTTACATAATTCAGGTGATTCTGCAAGCATTGTATTTTCTCTCCTGAATTTTTTTTTAACTTCAATCCCTCACACACACTGTTTCTCTTTTCAACAGTATATGTTCTGTTCTCATCAACAAGCCTAAACGTTATTTTTCACCACCAGTTTAAGCATTTTCAGGTTGGTAGATCCCTGTGTGTGAGTTATCTACTTTGTATGCTCCATAATGTAATGATTTCATTTCTGTTTCTTATATGCTATGTTTAATAAGCTCAAAAGTTATCATACCTACCAACAATATCTTCCTAAAATACTTAATATATGTGCCGTGTGGTAGTGTGTTTTGTCAATGGTTATATGTATATAATGACAGGCAGTCACGCTTGCACTGGTTGGTAGCACTGACTGGACAGACAGCCAGGCTGCAAGATGGAAAGTACTATGTAGGTATTGGGCAATTGATAACTCCCAAGTATAGATGTACGGGTATGGGCGCAAATGCAGATACCAATGTACAGTACAGGTGGATGTTGGGCTTGGAACAGGTGAGAATGTAACAACATGAAAAAAGAGTCAACTGTCATCCAATCTTCTTGACCACTTTGTAGCATACATTACCAAGTGCCAGATAAAGTACAACCTGATTAAAAAATTACCAGGGTGGCGACAGGGCGGGAAAACCGGGAATCGTCAGGGAATTTTAGTGGCCTGAAAAAGTCAGGGAACAGTCAGGGAAAATTCCCCGCCCCATCTCCTTTTTCAGAAATCGAAAAGCAATAGTTAAAATCAGTTAAAATGAGGCGGACATGAATGGAGTACCGCGGCCTGGCAAGCGAAAAGACGCGTCTGGTGCCTTTCATCGGACATCTCGGTACCATAATCCCGGGGAAGAAAGCCATAAGTAGCTGGGCCCGCTGCGTCACATATGCCACTTTTATCCGTAATCTATTCAGTTGTTTACTGCTTGATGCTTCCTGCTGATATGGAAGGCTGATAACGTGTCCATCTCTCGGCTCTCTTAGGCCCCCCTCCCCCAAATGCTTCCTTCTGATGCAGAAGGCTGATAACATGTCGGCTTTTTTTTTTACGTGCCCTATACTCCGTTAGTGTAAATCGCGAAGTACCAAAACTAGCACACGAAAATAGACAAGCCGATATCTTTATAGCAGTGTGATACGCGTAGTAACGCAACGTGTTTGTAGTGGTCATATCACTGGAAGTGTACGAGGGGGAAGGTTTGTACTGACTGGCGGGAGTAGAAAGGTAAGCACGTGCCTTTGTCCGCTCATTGAGATAACTTAGGGTGTTGGACGGGGGAAGAGTAGAAGGAGAGGGACAGGAGGCGGCTTGCTATCAGCTTGGTTTCATGTTACGTTACGTGGTAACATGTGACACGTGAACTTGAGCTACTGCTTTGTATTTCAAAGTAAAGTGTTTATTTACTAAATATATAACAAAAAAAAATTTCCATCTAAACTACAGCTGTTTGCATCACGACGCAGTATCGTATACCAGTTGTGAGATAATAATCTAGCCGCCGTCCATGAGAATTTCTGAAGTGGAAGAGACGGACAAGCTGAGCATGAGAAAGGAATGTGTTGCGCTAGTTTGTCCGCAGCAGATTTTATCTCTATACCTCGCACATTTACACCACACGAGCGCTGTTGAACATACACTGCCTCGTGTGAAGATGCAGTAGCAAGTTTCACGTGTTTCCTGGGCCAACAGTGGCAATGATTTTTGTTCAACATCATATAACACATAACTCTTTAACTAGTTTTTTGCGTTACGAATGTCCGACATAGTTTGTTTCGTGACACCATAATCATCACACAACTTTGCTACCGAAACACCGGCCGTCACAACTATTATATTAGTTCAAAATTTTTGCTTGATGTCAAAGTTACTCGATTTCTTTTCTGTCCTGTTGCAGACGCCATTTCATTTGAAAAAATGCATAATCTTTATCGCGCACGTACATCAACTGCGTAAAAAGTTCAATTAGACACGACAGTCGTTCTTGTCCGGACATGTCAAAACACCGATGAGCGACTAGCTCTGCTTACCGTGTTACGCGGCTATCTGTGCGCACGCCAGATGTCACTTACCAAAGCACAATAACCAGGTAGGTATTGCGCTGTTGATCTTATAGTCTCGTAAAAAAATTCAGGTAGACAATCATTCTTGACTGGACACGGCACGTATCCCGATGCTCGATTAAAAATAGCTCTGTCTACAGTCTTACGCGGCTATCTGTGCGCGCGCCTGATGTCACTCATCAAAGCACAATAACCAGGTAGGTCTTGTGCTGCATGTGATAAGTAGACTTGACTGTGGAATAATTTTGTATCGCCAGATTTTGTCCAATTTTGTCCGTTAAATACGAAGTCCGCTGAATGGAGGTCCGATAAAACGAGGGTTTACTGTACTTGGCTTTTTGATTATAGGTAGTATGTAATCATTAAATATGTTTATTATGGGATGAGAATTTTCTCCACAGATAATTTAATTGTGTACTACATGAAATTGTAAATTTAATTTCCCAATGTAACAATTGTATTACTCTGAATTTTTGACATCAATTTAAATGAATTACTTTAGTTGCAACTGTCTGTTGTAATTTTGATTTAATTATTTTATTTCAACATGCAGGATTAGAGTATGTAATGTGTATTGTTTATATTGTGTGAACTATGTAATGAATCTGTTTCTCCTGAGGTAAGAAGTTTTTACACAAATATTTTATTCATGTAGTAGGCCTTTTAATTTGTCGATTGTGAGAAGCCGTAAGTTAGGTATTACTGAAAATTTTGTACAGTCAAAATGTACTTAAGAATTGTAACTTTCAGTTCTAATTTTTTATTTTATTATAGGCATACTTAATAAACTTGCAAAAATAGAGCACACAAATTATGTTGTTGGTGTGTTTACTATGCAATCAGTGTTTTCTGAGGCATGTATTTTTCATGCAAATATTACAAATCGTAGAAGTATTTTGGACATACATAATTGCAGCAAATGGTTTGTCACACAAAACCGGACAATACATGCAGACAAGCAGAAGGATGCTTTTGGTTGTTTACTTTTCTGTTTGTCTGCATGTATTGTCTGGTTTTCTTTGACTCACAGTTTGCTGCTATGGTGTACTGTATATCCATAATATTTATTTGATTTTTAACTTGCCCCATTACTAGAATGGTTTAGAAACAACACAAATGTTATATTAGAAGTACTGTACATTATAAATTGTACTATGTGCAAAGTGCATTGAATTGGACAAAGAAAAAATGATTTCTTTTATAAAGCATAAAAAATTGGGTTTTAAAAAAATTATTAGGTCAGGGAAAATTTTCAATTTGGGTGGGAAAAGTCAGGGAATTATATTCCCAGCAGTTTGTAGCCATTGTCGTGATTTCAAAGACAACAATATCCTTAGTATTTTATCAACACTTGGATATTTACAGACAAATTATCACCTAGTGTGATCAATACATTGGCCCTACTCATCACTTGTGTGTTTGCAATGTCTGTAAAATCCTTTTATTGGAATTTCACTACATTTATGACATTTTTTGTCTTATGATCTTTGAAAACTTGATTACTATCTCGTATTTGTGGGATGACATTTTGTTAGAAATTTTTCCAGATGAACTTTATGAATTACTCAATTTCACCAACCCAGTTTTCAAAGAAGAGACTTATGGGACCACCTGTATATGAAATGTATCACTTCACTAAGGTTGGTATTCCTAAACGTTTGTATGAGGGTTTAGGGTGAGGACATTGCTTGTTCACAACTAATTTGTGACATTTCCTTGCTCTAATATAACTACGCATGCACAGTATGCTTGGCCCTGCAGACGGCTACACATGTTACAACGTATTTTACCGCTTGCTGGACAAATATCGTATTCAATAAATTAAAAATAAAAAACATTTGAATCATATAGAAAATGAAACTTTGTGGCAGCAGGAATACTAAATAATAACCCACTAGCAATTTAAAAGCCCAAATAGTCTAAAATCAACAACTTTGTGGTTTTAAAAGCATTGCCGTATACATATATTTTTTCGAACACTCTTAATAAAGTGATTCAATAGCTCGGATGCTAAGGCGTCGGTTCAGTAATAATTTAATTTGGGTTTCGAATCCCGGAACTCCGTAAATATTTGTACTTTTTTATATATTATGTATCACAATAAGGTAAAAACTAAATTAATTTTTATTTCCATAAATATAGTTTCTAAGCACTAAACTAACTCTAAAATATAGAAATAAGATAAATGTATAATGAACTATTGATGTATAGAAAATTTTCCCCCCTGTAAATTGTAGTCATCATGTAAGAATACCACGTCTAGTGTACGGAATTGAATGGCTTGACTTATTTTGATCTTTAACTGCATAAAAATCAAAAGAATAATGGAAGTACGTTCAACAGGCACCTTTTGTACACCGGCCTACTTAAAAAATATGTAATTTCTATTGTTATAAACTGTTGATTTAAACACATTTTTATAAGGTACGATACATTTAACTAACATTCAGAAGTTTTAACTATGTTTTTTTACAAACATTCCGATATTTTTAAAATTAATTTCCGAAGTAAAATTATTACTAGTAAAATAAAATGAATGTCGTTTATATTTTTTTCGTAAATAGCTCGTATTTTATCTGCGTTACGTCAGGATAGTAAGAGTTTCAGAAATAATTAAATGTGTTCACGATATAGTCACCTATGAAAAAAAGTAGTAAATCTGTAATGGGATGTTGCCAAAACAGCTAGCGTGCTATAAATACAGTGTTTAAGCTTTATAATTTGTAAAAATGTCTCCATTCTCATGCCATTATAATTAAACCTGCATGTAGTTAAATATTTTTAAAAAATTACAGATTCGTAAAAGTCTAATTCAAAGAACCGTTTATACGACAAAAAATCTGCTCGCTGGTCCTGTGATTGTGCATAGAGACGGTAGGACATTTAATACGTGTGACAATGCTTCTCTTAACTTAATATTTTTTTTGGTCTTTTGTGAGGAAAATCTCAACGTAAGTGATCACATTTAAAAATTACTGTTTTATTTTTAAAGTAAACACACTTGCACACTAATCTGCAAATGATCTGTATATATATCGAGAAGGTACAAGCTTAACTATTAAAACTATTTTTCTTAATTTGGTGCAAATAAACCAAAACATTTCACATTGATCATGTAGATGTAAACATAAGAAAATATTTCTTTGTTTCTTCATGTGATGCTATTTTCTAACATAGTGAACCTACAACAATTGGAACTAATTAAGCGAAAGTTTAAAAAATTAAGTTTTTAATTTAATGTTTTCTTAGAGTCGACAAAGTTGTTATAGGAGAAAATAAATAAATTCATGACATGAAATCTTGGGAAATTAAGTATGTTCATTATTATAAACGTTGAATAGTAAAATTACACTTAATACACAATTTCCTTGTTAGTTATGCGGGATAATTTCTTTATTTTAATGAGGCGATAGCTTTTGAAATATGTGTCAAATTTTTCTGCAAAGTGAAATATAGTGGTTGTAATTTTAACCAGAAAATAACTACAAAATTTAATTTCATAAATGTAAAGCAAAATAACATGTGCAAAACAATTAAAGACCAAATAGCCTATTTTATCAAAAGAAGAAAAATTGAGCGATCACTCTTAATTAGGGGGTTGTCCTGAAGGAGTTGGAAGCTCTTAAGGGGATTTTTATTAGGAGTAATTAAGATGATTCCCGAGTCCAGATTGTGTTTTGGTGTATGTGGAGGGTTTCTTCTCGGTTTCCTTGAGGTCTCGAGGATCTCGGCTAGGGTGATTAATAGTGGAAGCCCCATTTGGTGGTGCGGGTGCATTCCCTTTCCTCTTCGGACCTCCCACTCCACTGGCCTTGGAGGGGTAGGCCCGGGAGGGGAGGGGGTGGTCTGGTTCCGTCGAGTGGCGGCAGGGACGCACGCGTCGGCATGCTGAGCTGGCGGACGCTCGAGCAGAGAGCTCACTCTTGTGTCGGGCATGGACAAGGAGTGGTCTAGGCTGGGAAGCCCTCCTCACTGTGTGAAATGGCTGGTTAACGAGTGCCGCCGGATGGTATCCGAGACTTTATGTGGGTTCTCTGCACCGCTTGGTAAAGGGGGCAGGAGCATTACTAAGGGACATTGCTGCTTGTGTTGTGAGTCCATTAAGCTGACGGCGGAACATCAAGATATGGGTGAGTCTCCCCCGACTGTTTCTGTGCCGTTGCATTTATTGCCGCGAAGGTCCACTGAACTTGGGCAAATGGCAAACATTTAGCTTCCTTTAATGTCAAGCGGGGCCTTAAGCGAGACCGGGAGAGCTGAGTAACAGCAAATGCTAATGTGCCTGGATTTGCACAGGCTGATGAGCTAGTGAAAATTTAATGTCGCCCTCGGAAAAGGAGATTGTCTACTAACCTTCAGATTTCCCGAAAATTACTGGAGACTATATGCGTATGAATGTTCTGAGAGTAGTTAAAGTGTTGTGGCGGAAAAAATCAATGTGTCAAATTGTACTAATAATAAGCATCGGGCCCTTAATTGATTTTGTGGTGGGCGATCGACGATTTGAGAGTGTGTTAATTAGAACTGTGCGCACTTTGCACGAAGCCCTATTGGATGTATGCATTGCACTGTAAAGGCATGTAAATTTGAAAAGTACCTGAATATATTGGTGATCAGTGATTTTGCCTGAGTTTTCTTTGTTCAAGAATGTTGTTGACAAACCTTGCAGCGTACATCTTTAAGAATAGGTAGAAGTTTTGATCGAGTCTTGCCCTGTTTGTGCGAGCTTAGCCGTGGGGTTAAGCCTTCTGAGTGTTTGTTTATTAAGGCCTTCAGCCCGATAGAGTAAATTGGGCCAGTTATCGGCTCAATTTCACTGCGCCCCTCTGCTCGCTTCTGGGGCAAGTGGTTTGTTTACGTTTGATGTAATTGCACATTCTTGAACAAGGGAATGAAACTTGTAACTGTGTTTATTATACTATGCCTGGTATTAATTTTGAAAGGCTATCTTGACCAGGATATCGTGGCTTTTCTCGTAGGCATGTCCGCACCATCAGACTTTTTGTACTGCCTGGGGCGGCCCGATTTAACTCTGTATCTAAACGAACGAGGGCTTGTAGTTTCAGAGGATGAAACAACTACTGAGTTATGTCAAAGGGCGATAACGTGGTTTAAAGAAGAGGATGAGAGACAAAAGATTGTAGGGCGCGAAAATTGGGGCCAAGTAAAGGAACAAAATGACAAATGGATGCGTGATTTAATTAAAACTTTGCCTACCGTGGATTCCTAGGATGTAGAACCTGTCTTAGAATTTTTGATTAAGTTATCTAGAATTACCGATTTGAAACAAATTTCGGATAAGAGTTTGTTGACAGTTTTGGCGGCGAAATGTGCGAGGCCGTTAGTGCAAGTTCTGGCGGAGGTTTTGTCACACGAGGAAACCTTTAGTATAGAGCACTTCCGACTCGTAGTATCGAATATGTTTTGTCCCGTCGGCATCAGATTAAGTTGTATTAAACGTCATGTAGAACGCTTTCAGAAGCCGGGCGAGTCGTTTATATCATTTGTGGAATCAGTCGTGGATTATAGCAGGGCTTTGGGGAAGGCGAGAGATGAGAGAAATTAGATCCTCTTGATCATGGAAAACATTTCTCCAGTTACGAGGGCAGAATGCAATCTATGCTTGTACCCAACTACCTTAACAGAGCTGAAGAACTTAGCTATTGAGGTTCAAGGCCGTGCAGTAATTCACAAAGAATATTATAAGGAGTTTCCTTCACAGTATAGGACTTCAGGGTGTGATAAGGGACATGGTAAGGTCCCGGTTATGTCAATGGAGGTTCGGGACAGTAAGGAAGGACTAAAGTCGATCAATTCAGAGAAAAAAGGTACGCAGGGGAGAATCGGTAGGTGCGCTAACTGCGGGGGTAGAGGCCACTGGTTGGTCGAATGTTAAAAGGCCAAGGTGGATATTAAGGAGCGTCGTTGCTTCCGATGTAATGAGGTGGGACATATGAAGGGACAGTGTCCGGGAAACAAGAGGGGGCGAAGGGACAGCGCGACCTTGTAGCCCCGCTACGAATGACTTCGCACCAAGGCAGAGATACCCAAAGAGGAAATGTCATATTGATACAGTGGGGGCACCACCAGGAATGTGTAGAGGATTGGGCCTTAGTGGATTCTGGGGCAGCCAAGAGTTTGATTAGTTGGGACTTATGGGAACGATTAGTAGAAAACAATGCCTCGCTTAAGGGCAAGTTGTGCACTGGCTCGGTGCCGAACTTAGTTACAGCCAATGGGTCGAGCATGAAATGTAGAGGCTCGGTACAACTGCACTGTAAGATCGCAGGCTTCTCCTGGAACTTCAGCTTTGCGATTATAAAAGGCTTGTGTGTACAGACAGTGTTAGGGTTGGATTTTTTTGGGGGCTGTTCAAGCCAAAGTGGACTTTAGGAAGGGCTTGCTATGTTTTGATTTGAGCCCAGAAATCCAGGTAAAATTGGAATCTAGAAAGAGGGACAACATTTATGCTGTCACTGAGGAAGTGGTGTGTAGGAATTGTGATGTTCAAAGGGTGCTAAAGGACTATGGAGATGTGATAGCGGAAAAAATAGGAAAATGTGACATAGTTCCTTATAAGTTTCATCTGACTGATCAAACTCCCTTCAGGAGTCGGCCTTTCCAATGTTCACCAATTAAATTGGAGTGTTATGGACAGAAGATTGAAAAGTTATTAAAGGCCGGGGTAGTAGTGCCATCTACTTCAGAATACTCTTCACCTGGATTCTTAGTTAGCAAGCCGGGAGGGCAGGACTTTAAGTTGGTAGTAAACCATGTAAATTTAAATAGGAGAATACCAGTTGACCAGTTTCCATTACCGATAGTGGAAGGAGCATTGCAGCATTTGGTTCGGGCAAAATTCTTTACGACATTAGATCTTAATAGCAGTTTCTATCAGATTTAAATTCATGAAGATTATAGGAAATACACCGCTTTTAGTACCCCGTGGGCACAATATGAGTTTACGAGGATCCCTATGGGTAGTAATTTTAGTAGCCAGGTATTGAGTAGGGTTCTTGATCAGGTATTAAAAGACTTTAAATTTAAATATGTCTTTCGTTACATAGATTATGTTATTATTTATAGTGAGAGTTGGGAGACTCACTTGCAGCATGTTAGAACAGTGTTAGAGTCATTGAGAGCATCAGACCTGACCATAAACCCCAAGAAGGTGGAGATGGGGAAAGAAGCTGTGAGTTTCTTGGGATACATTGTCGGAGGTGGCAAGTTGCGAGTGAACCCGGAGAAAGTCAAACCCATTGCAGAGTTTCCAAGGCCCACTACTGTCAAAGGTGTGCAGAAATTTATGGGAATGATAGGGTATTATGCATGATTCATCCCAGGGGGATATTTCAGAGCCGTTAAATAGGCTGAAACAAAAAGGGGTCCCCTTTGAGTGGGGAATGAAGCAGCAGCGATCCTTCAAAGTGTTGAAGTGATTATTGTGTGAGGAGTCTGTGTTGAGTCTGCCTGATTTTCAGAAGACCTTTAATCTGCATGTGGATGCGTCAGCACTGGCCTTGGGCGCGGTTTTAAGTCAGGATATGGGAGAGAAGGAACTGTTCCAACCCATAGCCTATTCCAGCCATGTTCTTTCTGGTGCAGAAAAGTGACTTAGTGCTTATGAGATGGAGTGTTTAGCTTGTCTTTATGGCATGGAACATTTTCGAAGTTTTCTCGAGGGGAGTGAATTTAATTTGTTCACAGATAATCAGGCCTTATCATGGACACTAGGACATCCACATCAGTTGGGAAAGTTGGGTAGATGGGTGGTGCGATTAAATCAGTTTAGATTTAAGATCAACCACATAAGTGGTAAGGCTAACCCGGTGGCAGATGCCCTCTCACGAATGTTCGAACCGGATAACTTCGCCTAGCTAGATCAGGAAGGGAGCGAGCTGGTAGGTACTTTGCTGTCCTCACCTGAAACATTTGTGTCTATCAAGGAGCATCAATTGGTGGATACTGAATGTAAAATTATCAGAGCAGGGCTGAGTACAGGGGTCCAAGTGCCATATATAGTGGAACAAGATATATTGTATTATATAGAGCCGGGTGCCAGGAAAAGGGTGGTGGTTCCTGAGGCGGTTCGAGGGATAATCCTTCAGTATTACCATGACCAACCAGGGGGAGGGCATTTAGGAGTGTTGTGCACTAAAGACAAAAAAATCAAGAGGGATTTTTACTGGCCTGGAATGAATGGGGAGAATAAGAAATATGTGAGGACATGTGCGAAATGTCAGAAGTTTAAAGCGCCAAAAAACACCAAACTAGGTCTATACGCCGCAGAACTGCCTTCCTCTCCTTGGGCTAAAGTACATATAGAAATTTTTGGACCATTAGTTCGCTCCAAAAGGAGTAACATAGCGCTATTAGTGGTGTTGGACATCTTCTCTAAATTTACTTTCCTCTTGCCGGTTAAGAGCATGAAGGCTCCTGCTCTTCGGGACAAGTTAGTAGAACAGATTTGGAAATTGTTCGGAGCACCAGCAGAGTTAGTGAGCGATAATGCTGCCTGCATTGCTGGGAAAGAATTTAAGCTCATGTGTACGGAGTGGGGCATCAAGCACTCTTTTAGCAGTCCTCATTTTCCACAGGGCATACTTGCCAACTTTTACAATTTTTCCGTAAGTTTTACGGAAATGTATCATGTTTTACGGTTTTACGATTACATTCAATATCTTACGGATTTTCGCAAATGCATGTGTCTCATTTCGATGCATTTTTATTTTACCGTTTATTTATCAGCGTCTAACCTCTAACTTGTGCGCTGTATAAACATTGCGTAATCGAAAGATCGAATATATCGATTGTCGTGCCTTTCGATATGGCAGATGAGAACAGGGGCGAAATTGTAGTTTAGACCCTATCGATTACGCATCGATACCCTGAGCAATGCGATGAAGTCGCGTCACGGCAGCCAAGTCGCGTCACGGCAGCCATTATTAACCCGGTTTTCTATGTGACGAGACGCGTGTACAGTATTTTGGTGTTATTTGTACGTTTTTTTTTTTTCATACGGTGATGTATAAAATGACAACATGAGTGCTACAACGAAGAAACAGTAGTATTTGCAAAGTTTCCGAGATGAACATACTAAGGAGTATCCTTGTATAATAAAGTCGGATAAAGGCAGTAAATTCGCGTTCTGTACATTTTGTAGGTGCGATTTAAATATTTCACATGGCGGTAAGAATGATTTAGCGACTCATATGAAATCAAATAAGCATTGCAGCAATGTTAAAGTTGTGGAAGATAGTAGGAAAATTCGTACTTTCTTTGGAAGCAGTGCAAATGACAACAGTGTTATAAAAGCGGAGTGTTTGTTTACAGCTTTTTTGCTTGAACACAACATTCCATTAAGTGCCGCGGATCATGCTGGTTCTTTATTCCGAAAAATGTTCCCAAACTCGGAAGAGGTCAAAAAATATGCGTGTGGCAGAACAAAGACAACTGCA
>PNEQ01104739.1:0-17024 GCA_003012365.1 Medauroidea extradentata
TCCTCCCGGAAGCCCAAGGCTGCCAACCGCTGGCAGATGATGAGGAAGAGCTGCTGCCAACTCAAACTGGTGAATTGCTGCGCGGGAGATTCAAAGTTGGAAGTGCTCACCGGGATTGTTCGAAATGCACTATTTAATGATTTAGTCTCAACGAAATTTACAAATACCCAAAATTATACACTATGTACAGTCAGAACATCTTCAGTCTCCTCTGTAGCAGTTGTCACTGCAGTTTGAGGATCTCCAATGGACAGCAGTAACTTAGTCAAAAACATTTGCCTCCTGGGTTGGAGCCTCAGCTATTCCATTTTCAAGTATTTGTCACTGGTTCTGCTCGGGGTCAGAAGGTGTCACAGTACACTTTGTCAATGGACTTGACTGTGCGAAGTCAAAGAATGCTGCCAAGAAAAAGGACTCTTCAGAACTTGATGCAGATTTTATTCGTCAGTGTAATTACAGGGGTTATCAAATCCTGGATCGAAAAAAACCTGGTTATGTGACTGAGATAACCTATCCTGCTTCAGAGAGTGAATTTTCATAAATGCTTGTAGTGTACTTGGCCAGGAATGTAGTCTTTGTGGTGCAGGTTAACCCCTTCTTACAAATCCAGACAACTTACCTTGAAGCTGTAGTAAGATGCCATAAATTTAAGATGTTAAATTATTAAAATTAATGACAGTTCCAGGCATTACTTGAGAAATCATATGACTTAAAGTACCTTTAGGAAATAAGTTCTCACCTATCCAAAATAGGTCATTCTGAATACTAACTTCTGTTTTTACAATGTAACTTGATTTTTATCATGGAACTACAAATACTTTTATCAAATAAGTTACACTTGTTAAGGGTGCCGCCTACCCCGCACTTGAAATGCCTCGTGTAGTGTGTTCGTAAACAGGTCTATTCTATTAAAATATTACACGTGTGGCCATTGTGCCAACATATGAAAAGAAAACACACTTCAGACAAGGTCGGAACCTCATTGTTAAGACACCGCGCTCATTAAAAACAGTGTTTCTAAGCCCTCCAACATGGCTTAAATTTTGACATGCACTGAACTTAGTTGCAGACTTTCCACCAGTAAAATTACATGGTCACTGCTTAGTGTCCCATTGTAAAAATTGTTCAGCGGGAGCCTTGCACGCTATTTCAGCGCTTGAATCATTCAGGCGATGCTACATTTTATGTAAGCTTCAAGGTCACTCATGTCTCCATCTTTTTGTGAGCCTCTAATGCTCAGCTAGACACCACCCTTAAGTTATTAAACAATTAGCACTGACTTGACAAAAACACTTTTTGCAAAACCAAAATTAGATTCTAATATTAAACTGTTAAACCTGTCACTACCTAACACACCTAATTGTCTATCACTATCACACCTACCAATCAGTTATTTCTAAATATATTAACTGAATTTTGGTGTTACAAAGAAGAATAATAATGAGAAGAAAAATTTTTCAAATCCTATTTATATTACCATACAATTCCTCAAGAAGTTTGATGCAATTATAAATCTCCGTAATTCACTGATTTGCCTGAGTTAAGCACTTAACTTATTCTAGGCCACAAATTTCTTCCTTTACGTGGTGCTGAACCTGTTCCAATGCACACTAGTTAGGTAGACAAAAATTAAAAAGAAGATGGAGTGTTCTGATACTACATCTTGAATATTGACTGATGCTAAAGTTCTTAAAAGTAAGATACAATAAAGTAAAATGAGGATGTGACATTAAAGGTAAAAAAAATTAACAAAATACAATTATTTTAAATTTAAATGCAATACCTGTACAGCTGAACTGTTAATACTGAACATACATTTGTGACCACAACATTCCAAACATGGTGTTGGATGTTCGGAGGAAAATGGCTGAGGAAGTTAATGATAGAGTGGTGCGGTAGAACTGGTGAGGAAATAAGCAAGGGGCAGAAATTTTTCCAAGGGGTAGGTTTGAGAACTGGTCTAAGGAAAGTGTAGAGATTTAGGGAAATAATCGATTAAACAATGGTAACATGTATACAGTGGAAGAGTATTGATGCTTGGGGGGCGGGGGGGATTTACCGCATTACGGATGAGAGATAGAGAGATACAGAAAGGAAGTGTAGGCAGATGTATGAGATTGAAGGGAACAACGGGATGGCAAGAGCTAAGGAAGGGATGAGGCAGACAGGTAAAGAGCTAGAAAGAAAGGAAATATGATGGATGAATGTTAAGGGATGGATGCCAGTGTTGAAATGTGCAGGAAACAACTAATAAGGAAAGGGCAAAATGGCTACAGGGCCAGTACTTGTCAGTGTTTTAGGAGCAGGATGAGTGGAGTTACGAAGCTGGGGGAACCCACGAGCCTCTTAGGAATTTAACAATTAGAAAGTGGGACATAGGTAAAAATAATAACACAACTGGTCCAAATGGTACAAGAAAAAGCACTCTTAAATTTTGTGGGGGAGAGTTGGTCAGATATCTAGAAGTAATATTTTACAGATATCTCGAGGAGGGGAAGTTACCACAGGATTAGACGGAAGCAGTGGTGGTCCCAATTTTCAAGCAGGGGGAGAATGGGGGAAATTTGGCAGCTACAGACCAGTGAGTCTTACATTGAATACAGAGAAGGTATTAGAGGGACTGGTGGTCCAGTATGTAGTGCATGTTACGAGTGCGAGGAATTGGTTGCAGGATTATCAACACAGATTAAAGGAGGGTTATTCATATGAGACACAGCTGGCTGGGCTTATAAAGGACTTGATACAGGCAGTTGATGATGTAAAGGAAGCAGGTGGATGCCTGCTTCACCGACTTAGGTAAAGCATTTAATAAGGTACCACAGGCAATGTTAATGAGGAAATTTGATGAACTGCTGGTAGGCAAAGGTTCAGTGAGATGGATTGGAGACTTAAAGGTGCTGAGACAGAGGGTAAATGTAGGAGATAATTTATAGCAACAGGAAAGCATGCTAGGGCCCTAGTTGTTTTTATGCAAAGATGGGTGGAGGGAACAAGTTACAGAATGACACTGATAGAATACAATTGTGGACGGAAGAGACAAAATGAAAATAAGTGTGAGAAGGCAAAGATTGTTAGGATTACAGTTTACAAGAAAGAAGGTTAGGAGTACAGACATATACAGATGGAAAGGACAGGAGATAGTGCAAGTTTCAGAATAAAAGTACATGGGCATAATGATGCAGAGTGACTTAAAGTGGAGTACGCAAATCGAGAGAGCGGTGGGAGAAGGGCTCTAAGTATGCTGGCAAGGGTATTGAAGGGAGTTAGTAGTGCAGTGAAATAAAAGATGTTACGTGTTACAATGGTATAACCAATATTAGAGTATGCAACAGAAGAGTGGGACCTGTAAGTGGAATTGGAGGTGTGGGAGCTGGAGAAGGTGCAAACATGGGCAGCGAGGTGTGTGATGAAGGATAATTGGATAAGGTAAGGGCACGCTGATGAGGACGAAGGGAACTTTCGGCCAACCTGTGATACTGAAGGAACTGACGTGGAACTCACTGAAGGAAAGAAGATGAGTGGAAAGGCTGATCAGGACATACAAGGTGGTGAAGCTGAGGGAGGTAGGGGTATGTTAGGCTGGCTGTTAACCAAGGCAGAATATAGAGGAAGAAGAAATAACAAAGAGTAGATCCAGGTGATGTGCAGAACAGAGCATAGTAGGCAGTTTATGCTTAGGAGGTCAGTGAAAGAGTGGAATTTACTTTCGGAGTTGGTGATAGTGAGGGGGGTTGGAATGTTTAGGAGGGATTGGTAAGCATTCCCACGCAGCTCTGCGAACCTACAACATACAGGCCCTGAAAGCAAGCTTAGGTTATTGTTAAGTACTAGTTGTATTATTAGGTGAATAAGTACATAGTTTGACATTGACATTATACAATTGAGGAGGAGGTTACAGCTTGGCATCAAGTGGTTGCCCAATTGTAAGTGAATTTATTATTATTATTATTATTATTATTATTATTATTATTATTATTATTATTATAATAACATTCTTGTCTCGCTATATTTCATACCTGTCTTCCATAGTCTGCCACACAATGGTCATGTCTTGAGTTGTCGTACTTTTCAGGACCATGTTCTGAGACTTCCCAAACATGTGGACGCCATTCAGGGAGGCCACAACTGAGAATGGAAGCTGAGTAACAAATAAATAAATTAATTAATTAATATTTCTCTCACAATCACACCAACAAAGACTACATACATGTACCTGAAAGTCACTTTTACACGTAACACTTACTAGCTACAAGACAAACATGTGCAATATTCTTTTACTAGCATTATTAAAATAAACTATTTATTTTTATCTTTAGTACCATAAACAACACAATTTCTCATGCTACATCAAATAAAGGTACACTGAGGCTGTGAATGTTCAAGAATGTTAACGCCATTACTTCAAGCTGTAGCTGAAAACAATGTTTACGTAACAACAATGTAAAAACACAACATTCATCTCTCACTGACTGAAAACCAAGCCACAGTCCAAACCACTGGATCTAGACATGTGAAATTTTTTACGGCAGAGTGCAGGCAAGCATTAAAAAGGAAATTTAGACAATTTGACTCTTAAGGGGGTGAAATGTGTTTTCTATGAACTGTCAATATAGCTAAAACCTAAGGGTTATCATTGTGATTTTTACTTTGACAGGACACACACAAATGCTATTTTAGGATTCCTCAAAATTCAACACTGAAAGGGGTGAAAAGAAGTGAATTGTTTTTTATTACTCCTTGATACCTATGGAACCCTTTGAGGTACGGAGTTCAATTAGGATTTTTCAAAATTCAACCCCTAAAGGATATGAAAAAATATTAACCAAGTTATTTTATTAATTGTATACACAGATCAAGCCGTATAGTTCCAAAAAACAGATGTGTTGCTTACATAATTTTTGCATGAAAGGACTAGACTAGTTACCAATGTTCAAAATTAATTTATACAGTAAAATAACTCAAAAGGTAAAAAGTTCAGTCACTGAAAAGCAACCATTTCTAGTCTAATGTAGTCTACGGTACAGTACACAGTATCATGTGGGGCTGCAAGGTTGGGGCAAAATAGCTACAGCATTTGCCTCTCACTAAGGCGATCAGGACTTGATTCCTGGAAGGTTTGATCCAGATTTATCGCCTGAGGGAAACAAGGCAGACGTTATAATTACCCGACAGGTTTTCTCTGTTATTCTCATTTCCGTTGCCATTCACATTCTGTTGTTTATACATTGTAAGATTTCGGTTGTCGTCTGCCACGGTTTGACACTGTCAGAAATCTGCTCTCGATTACCATCTACATATTCAACATTTTATTAAAAAATAAACAAGAGAATACCAATTCATAAGTCCGATAACAAATATATAATTTTTAAATATTCTATGGCATTTAAATATTTTACACTTTAATGCATGAACATACAACAAATACAACACGAAACGCAATTAGGCCTATGGTAGGGCCTATTATTGTATGGTACCTTTGTTTATAATTTAAAAATAGGCTCTCTACTAAAACTAACTTGGAACTCAAGGCATAGAGCATCTTGATAACACCTTAAAACCGATTATAATCACTAAATTTGTTGAAACTACTTCACTTAACTGCAACATCAAATCTATATGTTAAATAAGCGTACCCTAAATTATTTTTCTATCAATGAAACACTGTAACATATTCACAGATTAATGCCTCGATCTACCATAACCTCACTTAAGTTAACTGTTCCGTACACTCATTTAATTACAGGAACATAAAATTACAATTATTTCATGGACTGAAATCCTATTTGTTAGGAATAAAAATAATGCAGTTAATTTAGTGTTTCCTTTATTACTACGTAAACCTAACAATGCGATGCTAGGCCTATAGTTCAAAATTTTGGTGTAATAAAACTACTTATAAGTTACTGTTAATTTACCGATTCTCCATCGCCTCTTTTCCTCGTGTATAAAGGTAATCCGCCAGCTGAAGTTAAGCACATCAAATGTGCCGCCATCACATTTCTATTTATTTAACTTTTGACCAATGCTGCCAACATGGAACGAACAAATTTCACTACTGCTTCAGCAAAATTTACTCCATGGCCGGGGTACATCACAGTACATCATAATATCGGGAATAAATCCGAATAGTAGTATCTTGGCGCTACATATATATAAGTGAAAGCTGACTGACTGATAAAGGGATTTTTCGAAATTCGACCTCTAAGGGGGTGAAAAGGGGTGAAATATATTTCCGAAGAAACGTCGATAGAGCTCGAACCCGACGGCCAATCATCATGATTTTTACATTACTAGGACACTCGTAAATATGCATATTAGCCAATTTAAGGATTTTTCGAACTACAACAATTAAGGGAATGAAAAGACCTTAAATATGTTTCCATTCAACTATCGATATCTTTCGAACCCTTCTGAATAGAGAGTTGATATTCACTTCAAAATATTTCTTACGTAAATACCCAAAAAGCAGTTTTAGGTTTTTTTGAAATTCGACCCCCAGACAGTAAAAAGGGGCAAAATGTGTTTTTTATATATCGTCTATATCTTTGAAACACAACTGGGTATCGTCGTGATTTCAACTTTAATTGGTTAATTTTACAAATGTCTATGACAGGACTCAAAGACGTTTCGAAATTCCTTATTTAAAGGGGTGAAAATACGTGAAATGTGTTTTCGAATATCCTTCCAAATCTATCGAATCAATCGAGATATCGAAGTGTTCTTTGCTTTAAATTGGTGCTTTTGTAAATATCCCAAGTACCATTTAAAATATATTTTCTGAATTCGGCCCTAAACTGGTTAAAAAATGGGTAATATGAGTTTTCGACTCACATTCGATATATATCGATCCCATAGTTTTTTATATAAAGACGTGATTTTTGTTTAGGATTGATGCTTACTCAAATACCTAAAAAGTGATTTCAGAAATTTTCGAAATTCGCTACCTAAGGACGTGAAAAGTGGTGAAAAGCGTTTTCAATTAATCGTCGATATATCTTGAACCCAGCAGGCTAATGTTGTGTTTTTTACGTCCACGAGATACCAATAAAGTATTCAAAAACGTGATTCAAGGGTTTTTCGAAATTTACTCTCTTAAGTGGTGAAAAGACATTGAACGTGTTTTAGATAAATCCTCGATATCTATCGTACCCGTCGAGATACACAATTAATTTTTGCTTCAGGATGATGATTACAGAAATTATCGCAAATCGGTTTTCAGATTTTTCGAAATTAGATTTCTCAATACTGTGCAGGGGTGATATGTGCTTTTTTTTTATTTTTTTATTTTTTATTTTTTTATTTTTTTTTTATTATTTTTTTTTTTTTTTTTACTGAATGATCGATTTTCATTCGACTGAACGGGCTAGCGATGTGATTTACACTTCAGTAGGATACTTATACAAATGTCTAAGATGTAAATTTAAAATATTTTGAAATTCGACACCCAAAAGGGTGAAAAAGCACAAAATTTGTTTTCCATAAACCCACGATATCTGTCTAACCAGTGGCGATATTGAGGCGTTGTGCGCGTCAGAGTGATGCTTACGTAAATATTTAAAAAAATATGTATGTAATTTTTTTTATAAGGAACGTGGTGATTAAGAATAAAACTAAGTTGGTCAATATTCAAGGCAGGCGATCCGAAAAGCAGGAACGAGCAGCGAGAAACAACCTATACAGGAGTTTCACTCTACAGTAACCTATAGAGACGTGGTGTTGTACAACCTCTATGAGCCCAGGACACAGATATTTTACTTGTTTTTAATAAATTTTATTTTCATGAATTATTTCGACGTTACGTGACGCAGTTGTTTGTCACTCAGGTCTAAATTCCGGGAGGTTCTGGGCTCGAATTCCGTTAAAAGCTGCGTGCGAACGTTAAATTCTGACACACAAAAACTACAAGGCAGATCGAATTAGTGCATTTTACATGTAGTCTTAACAATGGGTAAAAATACAGTTCGCTTTCCACTTAGGTTACTCTACAATATCAGCTGACATATCGTCGGTATACTGCCAAAGGTGATTAAGTCATAAATGCTATTTCGTTTAAAAACAGTATTAAATTGTAGGTAAAACAAAAATTTGGTATGTTACTATACTGTGACACAACAGTACGAAACGACGAACAGACTTTAAACTTGGACAATTGTTCGTGAACAACATATACATATTCCTAGCATTTTTATAATTTTATCTCATTTTGACTTTGTCACTTTTGGCAGTAAACCGACAATATATCATCTCACTAATCTCAGGTTTGGGGCACCAAATACGTTTCCGCGAAACTTTTACCCTCTGAAACCTTGAAATGTCAATAAAGTTAAAGTGAATATTTTGAAAATATATAATTGAGGGCACCGTCACCAATGGTTGTGCACAGGGTAAACAGATGTTTCTCATTCGATTAACCTCTTATCTTAGGTGTCTGTAACTACCCCACAACGTCAAATTGGCAGGGCTATAAATAAGGCCCAGGCGAAGTCGCTGTTAGTGGCAGGGACAAACTTAAGACTGCTTTTCGCGTGGACAGCTATAGCTACTTATCCTGCTGTAGAATTAGTTCAACTAGCCGCTTGGACATATATATATATATATATATATATATATATATATATATATATATATATATATATATGGCAAAATCTGCAGAAGTGATAATATGAGTCACCGATCTGGCATACTTTTGTTATTAGACCAGTCTAGAACAGTGCAGAATATCCTTTTATACTGGTGTAATATACGTATAAGTAATTTAAAGGTTAAAAATGTATATGGTTAGAACACCTCATTATTACTAACTATACAATTTATTCCTTACCTGAATTATGTTCTCTGGCGATATTTTACTTGATAAACTGCTCCAGACTTGTTAAACAAGAATACTACGATGCAACATAGATTTTTCTGTGAAACCGCCTTACAACATATTTTCTTTTACGTACACATGCGATAGTCTTGAGTTTGTTTACGTTTTACGCGCGCTTTCTTGTATATCGTCTGCTGGCGGCTATCTAACCTGCTTCATAGTAGGGTAGATCAAAGTTGAATAGATCTTGAGGGCCGTTAAATCCTCGTATCACGACGTTCTTCACAGGTTTTAGAGGAATAGCTATGCTATCGAGATCCAAGTAGTTCCAAGGTAGATTTCATGAGCGCCTATGGCCGGATCTACTCAGTCCTAGGATGTTTAAAGGATTTTCCTAAGCGTATTTAAGGCGCTTATGACATAAATTTTCTTTTGTGCATACACGTGGGAGCATATGTTTGTTTACTTTTACGAAAGCATTAATCATAAGCAAAAATTACGTCAATATCTAAAAATATATTGACGAATCGAAAAAATATTTTAACTTTTTTTACTTCATTGGAGTCGAATTTGGAAAATCTTCTGAAATAAATTATCGGTCTTTACGTAAATATCATTCTGAAGCTAACAGCTTTCTGATATCGCGACTGGTTCGATAGTTATGAAAGAATAATCGAAAACATATTTAACACCTTATCACCCCCTTAATTAAATACTTTCAAAACTACTTGAAGTCCTATGACATATATTTCTATACGTATCTAATTAAAGTAAATATCACGATAGCCCATCGGGTTACAGTTGTACTGACGATTAATAAAAACACATGTTCCCCTTTTTACTCTTTGGGAGACGAATTTCGTAAAACCGGAAAACTTCCTTTTGGGTAATCACATCAGCATAATTTTGAAGTGAAAAGCAACTCTGTATCCGGAAGGGTTCGATAGATATCGATTATTAATCGAAAACACATTTCAGATCTTTTCACCCCCTTAAAGGTGGAATTTCGAAAAACTCTTAAATTGACTAATATGTTTTTTATGACTGATCCATTAAAGTAAATGTCGCAAATATAAGACATCGCGTTCGAGCTATGTAGACGAATATTATAAAACCCACTTCACCCCTTTTCACACCCTTAGAGGACGAATTTCGAAAAAATTTCTTCTTAGTGCTCGCCCACGGCCTAAAGGGAACCCACACAAAAAAAAATTCACATTTCTAGGTCCAACGGTTTGGGCTGCAGCTTGATATGTCAGTCAGTCATACGGATAGTGTTCTCTTTTATATACGGAAGATAAATATATATACATATAGGCTGTTCACTATAAACTGAGCACTCAACACAACTTGTAACTAATTAAAAATATGTATTATTAGGTCAATAGATGCTAACTTCTGAGCGTGTTGAAACATTAACATTGGGCTTTAGTTACAGGGAAGTTTTCGTGTCAAAAATAGTATAAGATAACTGCACAAAGGCCGAAGGAAAACTTTATGCAGTGCTCACTTTATCGTGAATGACCTTTACCGTATCCGACGCTAACCCATTGCAGAAATCGTTCAAAGATCACTATAAAAATAAGACGTCTAAAATATTTGCCTTAACTTCCTACGATTAATTAAATAAGTGTAACGTCTTCTGAATTGTAACATAAATGTAGGCTACCACTGGCATTTTATATAATCGTGTCTAGAAAATGTTCGCGCTGGATCTGAAATGTCCACCCAAGCTAAATTATTTATTTAGTGGATGAAGAACACAAGTTAAAAATTAAATACTTCGGGTCACAAGATTTTTACTGGGACATATAATATGGTACCGGTAGTTAGATTGTACGTAGTTTTTTTTTTCAGACGTCTGATTCCCTGGAGACTAACGACCTATGATGATGTTTTCATTAAGTCGTATCATCATTATAAGTCTTACTCATATGCTGATACGAAATGGACAAATTTATATTACCCTCTGTGGTATTGCTTAACAATTATTTATTTTTTTTGCATTCTTCAGGTGTACCGATAAAATTTCCAGGAAATACACATTTTTTTAAAGATATTTTAACATGTCAGCTAAGCCACGTTCCTCTTCTGTAACGTATACTATGCGATAACAAAGAGAAGTAATACAATTTGTAAATTGTTCATTTCTTCACGTACGGCTGCCAATTTCTTGATAACATTGAATACAGCATTTAATTGCAGTTCTCGGAGACGCTTCGCTATATGATATTTCTGGCAAGGATATCAAATATTTTTGATCAGTGTAAGAGTAACACTTGCAGAATAACAATGGTATCTATGCTGAATGCCTTACGAAAACAGCGGAATAAAGAAGGAATGAATAGGAATTTTAATTTGTGTCCTGCATGAATACAGTCACACGAGTAAGCACAGAATGCTAAACCGAAGCAAGAATTCAATGGTAAACAATCTCGCGAAGCAGAAAATTCACGGTGCCAGAAGAAAGTGACAAGATCCTCGGCAGATACTGAATCACGCTACTACGTAACAACCATCCAGCAGCTTGACGTTCTGAGTAAACTGTAGAGATTATAAGTGTTTTTTTTAATCTGACGCAAAATTTGAAATTATAATACAAAATTGTAATGAAACAATTTTGTTTCGAAGTAGGGGTTGTTCTACAAGTAAATCTTGACGGTATAGTTTCCTGCTTTGTCCTACAAGATGTGACCCCGCCAACTTGAGAATTGTAAAAGAAAAAAACCGACTTAAAAGAAATATATTCTTTAAAAAAATACACTGAAAAGTAATAAAATAATTAAGTTATTTTTTGACTACTTAGAATAAAATCAATATATTAGGACAGCAATGTACAGTTACAAAATCACTCACTCACTCCTATTCGATTTTGAGGAGTTCCCTCGTGTACCTTCGAAATCCAAGGTCCAATGCCAAAGAAATTAAAATGGGACCCCGTTGAAAATAGCAAGTTAAAATAAATATATAAATAAATAAATATATATATATATATAAATATATATATATATATATATTCAAAATCGGTTCATAAATGAGGGATTTCTGAGGTAACAAACATGAAAAAAATACAACCGAGTAGATAACCTCCTCCTTTATTTGAAGTCGGTTAAAATTACGTTGCATGTCACAGACGATTCGATTGTATATAGCTAGTCACATACCAAAGCGTCGTCACGGTTTCCAAAGAAGCACCTGGCGACAGGATTGAAGTAGGAAATGGATTACGAAGTAACGACTTGGTCAGACACGAATGCTGCCGGAGGGTTTCAGACCGTGCTGAAATTTTCACCACAGCTCAAACGTCATCAGGACGTGCCTTAAGCCGCGCTGAAAAATTCCAGGGCGGGCTTCACCGGAACCGGTCGTGAGAGAGGGGAGAGGCCGGCAAAGATTTTTCAAACTGCGCGTTCCGAGTGCATAATTTAAATACTCTTGAAATTCCCGGCTCCAGGAAAAAAAAGGACGGTCCGAGGGAGGAAAAAGAAACGGCCGAAAACCTCGCAATTCTTTATTTCTTATTTAGAGAGAGAGTTTAAAGCTTTTCCTCGCAGTTCGGCGAGGGCGGTTTTAAAAAATTCACACCCCCTTTCAGTAGGTGAGAGGGATGGTGTACAGTGGAAGGTTGGAAGGTCGCATGAGGGGAGAGAAATAAATGCCAAGGGTGTTGCACTCGACACCGCAACACACGTAGATAGGTGGATTTTAAAATTTCAGGCGAGTCCAGAATACGGCGCTGCAAACAAGCTCCGGGAACGGTATGTAGGCCTTAATGGAGCGAGCTACATCAATTTTTAAAGTTATATTTTAAATTTAATTTTTGTACCAGATATTTTTTCCTTATTTTAGACATAAATTGAGACTAATTTCTGCTCTTATGAAATTTTTTATCTCTCATATTTTTTGCGTAAAGACTCGTAAACGTCCAAATTTGCAAATTATGGTTTTGTACACACCATTAAAACCAACTGACATATCAAACTGAAGAAATTTATAGTGAATAAACAACGTTTTCTATACATGTAAATATTTTTTCGTGCTTTTATAAATTCCTGAATTTTTGAAATTTAAATTCTAAATTTCTTACAAAAATATTATATATTTGTTTTTTGCATAGGAGACGTTGCAGTTTAAAACATCGCTATTCACTGTACAGTATTTCAGTTTGGTATGACAGTTGGATTTAGTGGCGTGCAAAATACCGTAAAATGCCAATTTTTAAGTTCACGAGTCATTACGTAAAAAACTATAAGAGATAAAAAAATTCATAACAACTAGATTTAGGCTCAATTCATGTCTAAAACAAAAAATACATCTGGTACAAATATAAAAATATGACGTTGAAAACTGATGTAGACAGCGCCCTTAAAGCCTTTAGAGCAAGCTAAGTACTTTACTTCGAAAACTGTGAGACATTGCATATTTGAATTATTAATACAGTTTAGATGCATTATATATGTTAGAAATTGTTTTGAAAATATAATTTTTGAAATAAGCTCTACAGAACGTACATACGTTTTTACGGCAAATACATAAATAATAGTATTTAAATTATGAGGTAATTGAGGAACTCAATATTAGAAATGGCTTGAACCATATGAAATCTAGTTTGAAACAATTTTCCTACGTATATTGATAAATAAGTATTAAATAATCTTGGCACAAAAATTAAAAACACTTCGTAAAAAAAACTTAACCCTAGACGGACACTGACAGCTAAAATCAATTATATCAGCATTTCAAGATATTAAGTCAAGCATCTATTTTTAACCCCTGACGCAAAATGAGGGGTGTTATAAGCATAACCCCGTGTGTCTGTGTGTCTCTGTGGCATCGTAGCTCCTAAACACACGAACCTATTCTGATGTAGTATTTTTTTGTTTGAAAGGTGACTTGATTGAGAGTATTCTTAGCTATGATTCAAGAAAATCTGTTCTGTCGTTTGAAGATCATTAGCTCTTTTCTAGTTGTTGAAGGTATGTGAGCAGCTTCTATTGGTCTGATCGACTCTAAACGTAGTATCCTGAGACTTCAATGATATTACGTTAACATAGTCACCTTGACTTGATGCTGCAGCATCATCTGGAATTTGTAGGATACACAAACTCCTCACCAACTTACAGTCGGAGGTTTTTAAAATTTTTAATTTAATGTAAATGTTCATTCCCTTTCTTTTTGATGAATATGCGAAGTTAAACGTGTGTTATGTAGCGTAGTTTTTGAAAGTGTGCGTTACGTTCTAAAATCCTCAGAAATAACTCAAGAATGCTGTTGCATATAGTTGCAGGTTTCAGTTTTCTTTTCAGAACACGTGACTTCAAGCATCACTCTAACTGCGCCTTGTGAAGTTTAGCGCATTTTTTCCCCTTCATTTTTCCGTGGCACTACGGCCTTTTAATGATGTCCCTCGCATGAAAATGTAGCAAATGAAGAAGAAGCGATGTCACATTAATTTCCATACAGAGCTAATGTACTTTACATGTGCCTGTGTTAATTTTCAGTGGAGAACCTAGTGCTGGGTCATGCACAGAGAAGAAGAGTTTTTCCCATACGAAATATTCTTTTTTTAAACGAGGGACAGAAAATATCTTATATTTATTTGCATTCTGTTGTTCATTATTGAGCTAGTACAGTTATAGGATATATAGAACTAGTCAGATGTATACAAATTGATAATATTTCACGTCGTAGACATATTAATAAAAAGTACATCGCAATGGAAAGTAATACTCATGAAACATACTTATATAACATTAAAATTAAAGTACTAAGTTACTTAGTGATGTAGGTACCTTAAAATTAATAAAATTACTTAAATCACAGCACCGATTTCCATTCCTCACCAGTGCTAAAGACCTAAAGGACCGGGCGTGGGAGCCATACTGCAGCTTGATACGGAAAGTATTTAATCTCATAAAACTATTTAATATATTTCCAATGGGCTTATCTACGAAAATAAGACACACTTCAAACTGTGTAACTAAGGTTTTGAAAATGCTATCCGCTAATTAAAAACATTACCAACCTCCTCAAACGGGCTAAAATTATTTTTTTCACGTTGTTGTAGCGGAGAAAATGTCAACGGAAATCGTAAAACAAAATCACAGAAACCTGCTTTGGACTTTACCACAAACTTTCCACGAATAAAAATAACAGTGTCATCGCTCAGAGTCCAGTTGTAAAACACTTGCTACGAGAACACTGCACGCTAGCTTAGCACTTCGCATCTAGAGGCGACGATGTGTTTGTTTGACGGACGTGTTATGTTAGACTTATCGCCTTCCCCGTTGTGCCCCAAGCGTAAAAAAACAGCTAAGGGCCACTAACTCTTAGCTGTACAGAATCTCTTAATTTATTCTAGAGAGTCTTTACTGCATGCGACTTTTGCTATTATTCTTTCAACTAAACTACGGACGACTCTTGAATGAATCCAAACAAGAAGAGATCTACTAGCGGGGACCAACGAAGCTATGTTATTGGGCAACCACATAACGTGCGTTTGTAACTGAAGGTTTAACCGTACATATAGTATATTAAAGCCGAGGCAGATAATTGCAAGAATTTGTATGGACTTACAGTGCATCACGGAATAAACGCACATTCACTCCTAAAATCAGGAACAAAGAAACTACATTATCTCTGTGTATAAAAATCATTTGTGAAATGTCAAGACGGACGAGTAAACGGCTGTAAAACGTTACTGCTCTCTCTCGGTAACATGAAGTTTTTGCAGTCATAAGTGTAGAAATGTAACTCTGTTAAATGGTTCTTTACTAATAACTTAGTCAGTGGCGGTTTGTGCTATAGGGCTGCAGCCTTCCTTGATTACTAGGGAATTACAGTAAGGTGTTTTAATTTTCACAGCTGGTGCTATAGAAGATCATATCTTTTGAACTACCTACTCGCCAAAACTGTCAGCCGAACGCGAAGTCTGAGGAATGCGAGAAAGTTTTAAAGATTTGCTTGTGTACGCGTTTCCTGCCTCGGGCGGTCTGAACTAGGCAAGGCAGGGCTGCGCGGCGAGCAGCCCGTCTGACCTTGCTGGCGCATGCACAGAGTGCGCCCCGGTCTGGCGAACCTAAAGAAGGAGGGCGGGGGGGTCTGATAAATGGCGCATGTAGGCTGCCAGTCGTCCAGCCCCAACACAGTGCGCCACGCTACACCGTACTAACGACAGACGCAACTTGACACTAAACTCGCTTGTTGTAAACTGTACCAAAATTTTATGACCTGTCCTACACACCGTGGCGCTTCCTATGAACTGTTCACATGTTTCGTACGTGACTTATTTAACTAATTTAAAAAAATTCCAGTATCGTAACTACGTTTACTCTCAAAACTCATATGAAACACACTTTTAAAAAAACTGGTCTAAGGTAGCATGTTTTTACATACATGAAATTTTTAAACCTATTACGCCAAAAATAATATTTTATTTGCAATATTCTGCCATAAAATCGCCTCAAATTGCAACAGTTTTCTCGAGGATAAATTATAAGTTTTAGATGTTGCTCCTTTACGGCTAAGCGTTGCGGTAAACATTTTGTGCAGCCTATTATTTCACACGAATTATAACGTACTTCTCACCAAATAATAAATAAATATAAACTTAAAAATACAAAGTAAAATAGAAATGAACAGTGTTATTCATTTTTAAAGAACATACTTTATAGTTGAGCACGTTACCGAACCATATGGCAAAGAAGTAGAATAAACTCATAGACGAAAATTTCAAAACTTAATTTTCTGTCAGGCTACCACCATAACCAACTATCAAATACAAAGGTTATTTATTTTTACTGGACTTCCTTTTCAGATACCTTCAAAATTTGTCTTATTTATGATTACACAATAGACGAGACAGGAAGCCGTAAACTAATGTACCCTCCCTTTACGCGAATATTTCGTAATAGAAGGAATTACTAACATAATTTACCGTTCTATACCTACCATTTCACTGAATTTATTGAGATATTTAGGCGGCTTTTAATATTTAAGGTGTTACGAGTTATTTTCATTTGATTCTTTATATTTCAACTAGCAGTCCCCCGCGGCTTTGCTCGCGAGTATTATTCGTAACTGATAATATTTACTTTAATTGAAAAACCTCTTTGTACACAAGATTGGTACTTCAGTCATCAAGTGTTAGAATGTCCAAGCGGCTAGTTGAACTAATTCTGCAGAAGGATAAGTAGCTATAGCTGTCCATGCGAAA
>PNEQ01104740.1:0-17024 GCA_003012365.1 Medauroidea extradentata
GGACTAAACCAGTAGTACATACAACACCAATGCTATCTAGCAGACGACACTAGAACCAATACGACTGGTATAGCTACTAGCTCTTCTGGTGGAAAGACTCAGCACCAAAGTCTTAATAATCAACGCCATCTAGGAGACGATCAGTAACTACTGGCAGCCCTACCTAGAGGACAACAATAAAACTAATTTAAAAAAAAAAACAAGATAGAAGGTTGAGCCAATGAGGGTAGCTAGGTATCAAGACAACGGTAATTAAACAAGATGGTGGGTAGACCGTACACATTTAATTACGAGACACATGCTGAACAGATCCGGTGATCCGGCTCCAAGGCTCCTGCAATAGAAGGAACTATACTACACTACTGTACTTGTTTTACTTTAGTGATTTTCAACGACTTTTCAGAGGTAAACATTTTATTATGTCGTAATTTTTGTGGATTCTACACTAGGCTAAAGCTGTTTAACTTAGTCATTTCTAAAATGTAAATAGAATAATTAATGTGCTATGGAGAAATATTTCAATTAGGTCCTGTAATAGGTAATACATAATAATAGCAAAAATACATTTTCTTATACTCGAGGAGTGGGTTAAAACAACCCAACAGTAGATAACATTAGACTACTAAAAATTGAATATCTCGGGAGTAAATAATTATAACCCATAAGACAGCCAATGTAAAGAAAGTTATATCTGTAAATTTAAAAGAAATACTTATTTACAAAATATGTAGGTACTTTACTTTAAACTGCATAATAGATGACGAATTTATGTAACAATTTTGTACAACTTTGACATACTTTATAACAGCTAATCTGATAACTACAGGAATAATGGTTATCATTATTTACTCCCAAGGTCTTCAATTAGGAAATATAAGGATATGACAGAGACATAAAAGTGAAACAATCTAAAACAAAAATATATAAGATTGATTTTTTTTTTTAAATTTTTGACTTATCAATCCCCTTGAGAAGAGCTCAAGGTAAGAATCTTGTGATTAGCTCTCACAGAAACATGCAGATGCGAGCAGTTTATAACAATAATAGAAAAACATTAAGTTAGTATAAATTATGTATAAGAAATAAAACAATTCAAATTAGTAGTATATGTGCATAGTAAAGTTGCAGGTCG
Organism: Medauroidea extradentata; assembly: GCA_003012365.1. Classification (NCBI taxonomy): domain Eukaryota; kingdom Metazoa; phylum Arthropoda; class Insecta; order Phasmatodea; family Phasmatidae; genus Medauroidea; species Medauroidea extradentata. The sequence goes on from PNEQ01104740.1 coordinate 1,133, forward strand.
ACTGTGTAGCCAGCAAACAAGCAAGTATAGGAAAACATACAAACAACAGTAAGAGAATACATCAATTTGTGTAAGGATTATTCTCGTATTTCAGGTTTCAATGTACCACGCCTCAGTTTTTTTTAAGAACACCCAATTGCACAATTATGTCACAAGAATTTAGAGCTATTGCATAATACAGAATATTATTCACTCAGTCTCCAGTATCACATAGCAGATAGGATATAAAGACTTAATTATTCAATAAATTCAGTAAATAATAAAAATAATTTTCTTCCAATTGGACTACTGCCTGGTTGCAAGTTTCAACCACTTCCTCAAATAGTTCTCAAACCCCTCCTAAACTTTTCAGCCACCTTCACCAACTCCTCCAAAAATAAATTCCACTCTAGCATTAGATGTTCTCGCCAGCCAGCCAGATGGGTGAAGGGTGAGTGGGGAACGCAGGGACAGTTTGGAGATTATGAAGGTAATTTCAGACTGCCAAAGATGATAAGAGACAGGCTGGAACCATGGAGGTATTAGTCTATGGAGTGGCATCTGCTGTACATTTCAATGGTAATCGTGTGAAGCTGATCATTTTCGAACTGCGCATGCGCAGGACGTTATTTTTCATGAGTCGTCATACTTTGGGTGGCAAAACAATAGCAGAAAGCAATGTAATTATGTAATTTTTTTACAAAATTCGCGCAAATTCTTTATTTGAATCGTACATAACAGTTTACAATTGCTTCAGAAATATAAAAAAAACACATTAGTTCTCGCTGTGTGTATGTACTTTATAAACTTGATGATTTAAAATAAAAGTTTCTTACCTGTACAAAGATAATCCTCTGCAACGATCGAATCTGTTTGTAAGGCCAAGAGCTGCACCAACTTTCACCATAATGTGTAGTTAACAAAAAACTAAAAAACTTTTCACTCTGCTCAATGCTATATTTACATGTTCTTGCCACCACTAGCTTTATCCTTGTCTTTAAACATCGTCTGTTGGCTGGCTTCAAATTTGCTCAAAGGCTTCCACTCCATAGACTAATACCTCCATGGCTGGAACACAGTGAATGACAGGAGAATAGTGGAAAGACTGGTAACATGTATAGGATAGTGATTGGTGGAGAGAGTGTTGTGCACTAAGTGAACACCTTGGAAAAGGTATCTATAAACGTAAAGGAAACAACTGTAGAAAATTATAGCGAGTCTGGCTGAGAATGGAGTGGAAGTGACAGTCGATGCTGGGACTCCAGGGAGTGGAATTTGTTGCAAGGGGAGATGGTATTGTTCAGGGGAGCGAGACAGTTTAGAACTACTGTGAAAAGGATGTTGTAAAGGTGATGGCTGTGCTTGCCACTGGGTGGTAGACCAGTTGCAAAAATTGTGACAATAATTATTATGTGATAATTTAAATAATATTCCAAGCTTAGGGCTAACTGGTTTTGTACACACTTAAAACTGCCGTGGGAGTGTTTAGCCACCAATAGTTAGTCCTTTGTACTGTATTGTAAATATGATCTTTAGTGACAGTAATTATTAATTTTTTTTAATATTCTGGAATCTGGATCTTTTGGTGCACCTCAGGATTTTCCGTCACATTAAGAAAGCTGTATTCTTCATGCAGATGACATGTAGACATCCCAACACTGCTACATCACTAATAAATGATCTTTTAAACTATCCATTAAGAATATTTATAAGATGTTTATTAAATTTTTTTCTAGAAGAAATTTTTTTGTAATTGGAGCTACACCTCTCGACAATTTATTCATATGAAGATTCAATGTTTGTAGCTGGAAGGGGTTGATATGTTCATATGATTTCATCAGATGAATTGTTATTTAATGCATTCAAAACTAATTATGTATGTGAATGATCTATCTTTTTCAGGAAAATAATTTCCAGAATATTTGAACCACGCTTACAAGATATGGGACCTAACACCTGGTTTTACAACGCATGAGAGAGTATTCTTTCAGCACAGAGATACGAGAGTATGTTCACCAGAGACTCATACTACAGCTGCAAAAACTGAACTACTACTTATTCAAGATGACGTGTGATCAGTCTTCGTGGAGTTGAAACACAGTGTAGCAGATGTGCTGGTTTGGAAATGTGTTCGGTCTGATTTTGTGAAGTTGGGAAATACTAGGTTGTTTTATTTTTTGTTAAAGTGTGTGTCTCCAAAACCAAATCCAGGCCCCGCTGTGATGGTAGGTGCTGAGTTCTGACCAATTTCAAATAATACAGTATGTTAGAAGAGCATTGTTGTCTGAAATGTTTATTACAACTTACTTGTTTTGGTAGATGACGCAAAGTGAAAAACTTTAATTTGATTTTCAATCAATATTCTGGACTTGTAATTGTGTTATAAAGTAAATTTTCATAGTTGTCAATGGATTTGTTTAACATGATTTATTTTTATTAATAAATCCGGCAATGCTGTAGAAATACTTTTTACAATAGTTTGTACTAATATTTTGAGTAACTAAACCCTCACTGAGCTATAATCCTTTTGCAGCATGTCATACAACATTCCATAAAAACATACTCAACTATTTAAGTGCTTCTGTTTTTATGTAACTTCTGTTAATGCAATGCAGTTGTTCAAGTTCTTGTGAAGAGAAAATGTTGAGATAGTAAGCAATAATTATTACTTTTTATTTAGAAACTGTGATATTACTGATATATGTGTATAACCAATAATTTTGTTAAACATGTATGTGTGAAATACAAAATATGTAACAAAAATTTCTCTTGCAAGTTACATATCTCAAAATGGTAATCTTCATGTGACCTAGCTGGAAATGTGTAACTAGTGTAGCCTCTACACATTGCATAGGTGTACGTAAACGTAAGTGGTTGGCGATAAAGTGAGCACTTCTGAAGACCATTATGTCTAGAACAATATTTAGCAAATATTTGTGACTTAAGAAGAAAACTTTTGAGTACCTATGATACTATCAATACACTTTGGTTGTTATTTAGAGTGGTTTGTTTATATTAAAAACTAGCAGGTAGGCCTAACTATAAATCATTGTATCTAAATGAAAAAAGTAAACATGGTTTTAGTAGTACTCATTTTATCCTAACCCACCTGTACTTAGTAGTTGCAGTGTTCAGTGAGAATAACACAACACATCATATGGCTGTCCCATCTCTGCATCTTCCCATACTTCAAGTACAAATATAAATATTTAAGTGTTACAATTTAGTATGTACAAACTGATTTTTAATTTTATTGAGAAAAAAATAATTTATAATTTAAAAAAAACTGCCAGTTTTAAAAACAATGTGTTGCATTAACTTTTTTTGTAAGTTCATAGACAAACTTAAACTTCAGTTAAGAGTTCTTCAAAGTAGTCAGTGTGATAATGAGTAATTAATATATGGCAGAGCTATCCCATTATTTATTACAAGATGTAGTTTTTAATTTTTTTAATTAAATTTTTTCTTCTTGCAATTGGGCCCCAGCCCTGTGGCAAGGATTTGCTTAACCTACCTCTTCTCAATTTTCCGACCCCATCAACCTTTTCCTAAACTCCCTCGCTCCCGTCACCTCAACCACGTCCCTCGCCAATTCATTCCAATCCTTCACTGTTCTCACCACCATAGTGTTTTTTCCTCTCTCTGTCCTCTTCCCCACTCTCTGTATCTTCCTCTCATGATCACCCCTTCCCCTGAATATACCTCTCTGTATCTTGTCACCCAGTTGTGACCAACCCACCCACCCCTCACCCCCTTAAACATCCTTACCAGCCGCTCCGCTCTCCTCTCCTGCAGTGTGCCCCACCCAGTCCTCTCACTATTACTGATGGTCTGAAATCCTCCTCTCTCTCTCTCCCCCTGTGTCCTCCACTTATTTGTGACCCACCTAGCAGCCCTTTTCTGCACCTTTTCCATCTCTACCACTTCCCTTCCTACGCACGTGTCCCAGACCGCTGCCACATACTCCAAAATGGGCCTCACCATTGTTTTGTATCCCTTTTCTTTCACTTTCTTGTCTGTGCCCCTTAACACCCTTCCCAGCAGGGCCAGCGCTCTTCTATCTTTACTTGTAACACACTTCACTTGCTCGCCCCATCTTAAGTCATCCTGAAGAATAACTCCCAAATATTTATATCTGTTCGCCTCTTCAATCTCCTGACATCCCCATCTATATGTCTCTCTGACTACCTCTCTGTTCTGTGTAAATACATGTAGTAGGTCCCTACTGAAGAAATCCTTTATCATTATCGTGATGATATATTTATTTATGCATGTTCAGAAACCCCCATTAACATTATTTGCACATATGAGTCAATATTGTGATTGTATATTACATTTTTAGACAAAACCTCTCCAGCACTCAGCAGCTCTGAATGGCCGTATCAGTTGCTTCGAACAAATTCACATCACATGTCATTATTTACTCTCAGGTTTGTCAGATGTTGTGTGTTGAACATTACAACAGTGAAGAGTGCTCCGGTTATAGAAGATTCTGCCATTGAAGATATTTCATCAATGCCGAGGGTATGCCTGATTGTCACAAACTTCAGGGAGGAATCTACTTTAAACTATATCATTGTAATATGTACAATTAGATAAAGTAGTAAAGCATTCCACTGGAACCGTGCATAAATCACTATGAACTGAATGAAACAGACTAACATAAAAACATTGCTGTATGAATGGAATACAAGAATACAAGATTAAAACAGAGAAACTGAACATTTTGTATTTCGCCTTGGACACATGAAAGTGTAGATGTATCCACCAAATTATGTAAATTGTAGAACACATCTCATACACATTTTTACAAGCAGGGTAAAAAAATAAAGTTTCCCAGTGTTAAGAGGAGTGTTGGGACAGGCAGTGACAAATTAGGCCTACAAATAAACAGTAGAAATAGGTACTACAAGTACGTACTTGTTAGTGTTATAAGGAACAGGATTGTTAGAATCATGAAGCTAATGATGACTGGGAATAAGAATGCTGAGAATGGGTTGGAGAGTATACAATATACAGAAATTTAACAAATATAATGTGTGGAGAGTGATAAATGAAGTGTTATACAATAGGCAAGATAATTTTGGTAATCAACAAATTAAGAATGTCATTGTAAATGGAATTGAGTATACCTCTGGCAGTGATATATGTAATGTATTAAATAATTATTTTATTAATGTTGCAAACAAATTAGCTGTAAAGTTTGTTAATGTGAACCAGGATAATCCTTACAGTAATAGAATCAGCAATAATAAATATTTTTACATCCTACCTCTGTTAATGAAGTAATTGATTGTATACGTAAGTTAAAAGATAAAAATAATATATCTTATGATCCAATTACTAACAAAATTCTTAAGAGAAATGTTGAGTTTTTTGGTCCAATATTGACTTGTTTAATAAATGATTCTTTTGAGGAAGGAGCATTCCCTGATGGATTAAAAATTGCCAGAGTGGTTCCAATATTTAAAGGTGGTGATAAGTTTGAACCTGGGAATTATAGACCTGTCTCGATATTACCATCTAATTCAAAAGTAGTAGAAAATTTTTTTGAAGTTAGACTTCTCCAGTATCTAGATAAAAAATTTTTTTCTTTAAGTATCAGTATGGATTTAGGAAGTCCTCGTCGACAGTAAATGCAGTAGCTGATATGATCGGTGAAATCGAAAGAGCTTTAGATAAAAATTAGATTGTAGCAGGTTAATTTTTTTATCTTCAGGAAGCTTTTGATACTGTTGATCATGGGGTATTATTAACCAAGTTATAAAATGTAGGAATAAAAAGTTTGCCTCTTAACTGGATTACAAGCTATCTCTCAAATAGAAGACAATATGTTCATGTAAATGGTAATTCAAGTAAGATTAAAGATATAAACATTGGAGTCCCACAAGGATCTAATTTGGGTCCTTTATTGTTTTTAATTTATGTGAATGACATTGGGCAGCTAAAACTTCATGGGAGAGTAACTTTGTTCGTAGATGATACAAATATTTTTTATATTAGACAAAATGTAGAAGGTATTTTTAAAAATATGCAACAGGATGTAGATAAGATTTTTAATGGGTGCGATTACAATAGGCTTTATATTAACATAATCAAATCCAATTATGTTATTATTCATAACCCTTCATTACATATAGGCCTACCAACTGAACCTGAAATAGTGATAGAAAATTCGTTATTAGCTAAGGTCTCGTATATTAAATATTTTGGAATTTTTATTGATAGTACTCTAACTTGGGAGAAGCAGATACAATATGTTACTAAAAAAGCTTTACCGATAGTTGGGACTCTCGGTAGGTTGAAAAAAAGTGTTGTCAGAAAAAAAAAATTGAGGCAGGTTTATTTTGCCATTGTTCATTCTCACTTTGAATATATGAACATTATTTGGGGAAGAAGAGGGATTGATAAATTAAAACAATTAGAAACACTCCAAAGAAGAGCTTTGAAGAATTTAATGGGCTTAGGTTACTATACACCCATTAAATTGGTATATATGAAAGCTAAAGTGTTGCCCTTAAGGTTGAACATCTTTAAAAATATAGCATTATTTACATATAAAGCTATAAAAAAATTTTGTCATTGTAATATTCTTCACTTTTATACTGCTAATCATTGTTATGATACAAGACATTCAGAAGACTTATGTATAAATGAAATTGTGTCTGTGAGGTTTTGTAAGATGTGTTTATCTCATCAGTGTATATCTGTTTTTAATAAGTTACCAAAACATTTAAAATACATAGGTAAGTTATCCATTTTTAAAAAGCAATTGAGTAATTATATGTGGGACCAATTTGTATTATCAGACGAATACAATTAAGTAGGATTAACTTAAAAATTATCATTGTCAATAATTGTGAATTTTAAAATGACCTAAATTGCAATTATGCTTTTGTATTATTGTTAATGTATTATCTGTATGTTGTTTATTGTGTTGTTTTGTTATCTTTTTTTGGTGCTATCATGAAATTTCAATAACATTATGACTGTATATATATAGAAGCCATTAAGTTGTGTGTATGTTCCAATTTAGAGCTAATGCTCTCTGGAACATTGTTTTTTTAAATAAAAAAAACTCAAAAAAATTATATATTATTATTTTTAGATAAACGGACTGGCATGCAGTTTGTTTAAGGGGTCAGGGTAGATTCAGTGCGGATAAGGGGCACTTATGTCTAGGTACTTACACGATGAAGCCAGCTTCGGTCGTTTCCATTACTTTGATTCGGGTATGTCCGGTATCGCGACCTCTCCTTGCTCCCCATCGTAGCCATCACTGTCCGGTACTCACCCCACCTCCTCTATACTAGCGTCACAGCACTTGACAGCTGTCGAGTCTCGCCACGTCTCCTTGTTAAACACAAGTCACAATACAGCAAAATATAAAGTAAAACTGATGGAAAAAATTAAAAATAATTTAAATGACTTATTTACTACAAAAAATAATAAATTTATAATATTATCAGCAGAAACCATAAAGTGCAAATGTTGAAGAAATCTCAGATTTTTAAAAACGTTTTCACAAACTCGCTTTCTTGCCTGTTTGCCTATTAGGTAACAATAAACACCATATTAATTAGGGGTTTGTTAACTTGCTTTCGCTGTTCGGTACAAATTTTGTAATCGATTTTATACTAATTTCCTGATGATTTAGAGTCCCGAAACTTTAGAAGTAGCTCAGAACTGGATGACATTGCAATATAAGAGGGGGAAATTTTAATAAAAATAGGACTAAGTTTAATATATATGATTGCAAAAGTTCACACACACGAGGCTTAAATGCAGGAAATAATTTTAAATAAATATATATTTTTTTAATGTACCACGATTTTAAAAAACCGACTGTAAATTACAAAATAATTCATCCTCTAAATATATTTGAAAGATTTAACGAAAAAAATGTTGGGTGTTTGCAATAGATAACTGATGTATGAATAGTTCCCCTAAGTTATTGATTAACAATTTTATTGCACTGCACATTATATGAACTGCTCTGTGAATTTTCTCACAAACAGCTACTCTTTACATTCCTTATTACTATAATTATTATATTGCATGCGACCCAGGTTTTTTTGTTTGGAGCCTGTGTGCAGGCTGAGCTGTACAGTTTTCTGCTGCTGTCGCCGAGAAGTAGGCTTGGCCTACATTGCTGTTCTGGATATTGTGCCAGGCTTGCCTGACGCGGGAATATCCTTAACAGCTCGGCAATCGAACAAACTGGCTTTGTTCGACTTGTCGCTGCCAGGGGCGCTCAGACCCAACTGGCGAAAACAAAATCGCTGAGCCGCCATTCTGATTGGCCGGAGCCGCCGGCCAATCCCATCTCACTTCACCAGCCACCTCATCTTTCCTAGTGTCCTGGCAACAGGACGTCGAGCCATACCTATCTTTATCACTGCCTATCACTTAATTATGCGGATATTTTTATCCCTGCCGCGCCTGTCGCACAGCTTTTCCCAGCACCCTACCCTATTTGTGCTGGTTTTTCTGTGCCCTTATTCTGACTCTTGCTCTCTTCGGGGGGAGGTCACGGTCCCAATCGCGGCCGTGGCCTCCATTTTCAACCCTGCTACGCCGCGATGCACGCCACCTTTTCCTTACAGAAACCGCAACTCAGGTGTATGAGGCTTTGCCTTGAGACACATTCACTCCCTATCCCTTCCTTCGTTTTAGCGACTAATGCATGTCGGAGTACCCATTAGACTGAGCTGGGGTACACGCTGACGTGGCGGGATATGGGGGCCCGTTAGACAAAAAAAAATAGTCTCCTCATCAGGAAAAAGAAAGGGGGTTCTGTTCCGGCTGCCACAGTGTGCACATCGTGCTCACTGTCATTTACCAGTGTACCAGACCTTCAGCTTCAGTCACTCATCTGTGTGTTGGATACGTAACCGTGACAACTAAGACACACAGTGTGAGTGGGTAACTATAGCTCGCAGGTAGGTTAGGCAAGCCAGTTAGTTTAGAGTTTAAATTTCTAGGCAAGCTTGCAAGCGCTTGACACCAAGGGACTGTTGAAAGGTTTTTCTGTCTACTGCTGTCTTAACAGCGCCAGCCAGCCTCTGCATTTCTTCTAACTCTATTAAGATAGTTTTAGTGTAGGTTAAAATAAGTCGTCATCTTGAGTATGTCTTTACACCCCACCCCCTCGGGGGGCACTCCAGGCATCATGGCGGATGCCAAAAAGCGCAAAGCGGACGACACTGTCCAAACTACCAGCCGCGCAAGCATGGATTCCGAGAGCGAAACCAGTAACCAAGTACAGCAACCCCTATCCTCCCAGTCCAAGCCCGACTTGAAGCCCATAACGGTGTACCACACCAAAGAAGTCACATACGGCATGGTCCTGTCTCTCCTCAAGACAGAGCTGAGGCAACCCACCAAGAATAGGGTCACCCCGCAGGGCGTTCAGTACATGCCCCAGTCAATCGAGGATTATAGGACCACGATCCGAATTCTGGAAGAACTAGGTGCAGGGTTCAGCGTCCTCACCCCCCGCTCCCAACTGCCTCTGAAAGTCGCAATAAAGCGACTAGAAAAAAACATTGCCCATCTCATTCATCCGAGATGACCTCAGAGAGCTGGGGTTCGACCCAATCAACATCGAGCCCAAACTCTCCCAGCGCGACAGGCAGCCGCTACATATGTTTGTGGTGGAACTGCCAAACAATGAAGCGTCTCAGAGAATCTATGACGTAAATTACCTGCGCGGCCTGGTAGTTAAGGTAGAAGACTACCAGTGGCCAGAAGGCCCCCCCGCAATGTAGCAGATGCCAGCACTTCGGCCACAGCAGTAAGGTGTCCCGAGCCCCTCCCCGCTGCAGACTTTGCAGTAAAAGCCACCTAACAACAGCGTGCGACCTGGACAACAAGGACGACCGCGAGAAGCGATGCTGCGCTGGATGCAGAGGCGCCCACGCAGCAAACTACCGAGGCTTCACTGCTTACAAGGAGGAAAAGTGGCGCTTCCTTCCTCTGGAGGAACGGAAAAAGAGGCAGCAACAGTCAAAGGCTTCCCTCCAGGCTCAGAGCCAAACCCAGCGCAATTACCGCGCCCCCGTGCCCCCTGGACACAAACAGGCCCCGATGGGTGGACAACAGTCCAGAAAGGCCCGCAGATGCGTACGCCTGCCCAGAATTTTGTGCTAGGCTTCGCACCGTATGTACCTGTTTCAACAAATAACAGGTACAATACCTTTTATGCAGAGCAGGGATTTTCCGAAGTGGAATTCCCTGCCCTGGCAAATCCCCACAGGCCACGTGGACAATGCACAGCCCCAGCTGCACAAAAGGGGAAAACTAGCCAAAAAACTAGTAAAAAGCCCGCCAGTGCTCGCCTCGAACAGGCGCGGCAGACTGCCAAACAGGCTGCCCCAACCCCGTCCCAGGAGCCGCGCCAGGATAGGCCGGAGCACTCGGCCAATCAGGAGCGACCAGCTCAAGCCGAGCCTTTAAAGGCTCCAGAAATGGCCCAGGACGCCATTGAAGTGAAAAGAGAAAAGGAGTCCTGTTCCGGCAGCCGCAGTGTGCACATCGTGCTCACTGTCATCTACCAGTCTACCAGATCTTCAGCTTCTGTCGCTCATCTGTGTGTTGGATACGTAACCGTGACAACTAAGACACACAGTGTGAGTCGGTAAATATAGCCATAGGTCGGATAGGCAGGTTATTTAGCTAGTGAGTTTAAATTCATTTTAGGCAAGCTAGCAAGTGCTTGGCAACGAGGGACGTTTGAAAGGTTTCCTGTCTGTTGCTGTTTTAACAGCGCCAGACAGTTTCTACAGCTCTTCATTAGCTTTTTATTTTTAATTAGTGCTAGTGTAGTATATATCTAGTCGTTACATTGAGTAGTCAATACACTCCCATTACCCCCTCGGCCCCCCCTCAGGCATCATGGCGGATGCCAAAAAACGAAAAGCGGACGACACTGTCCAAATCCAAGACCGCACAAGCATGGATTCCGGGAGCGGATCCAACCAACAGGGACAACAGAACCCTGCCACTCAGGCCCCGAAGCCCGCCCTCCGCCCGATCACAGTCTACCATACATCAGACTGTACGTATGGAATGGTCCTTGAACTGTTCAAGGACCAGTTAAGTGCGCCAACGAAAAATCGTCTGGACCCACAGGGGGTGCAATATCTACCCCAAACCATTACAGACTACAGGTTAGCCATACAGATCCTGGAGTCTGACAGCGTGCCATTCAGCATGCTTACCCCACGCAATGAGCTACCTATGAAGGTCGCAATCAAGCGACTAGACAGGTCACTTCCAATCACATGGATCAGGGAAGAGCTATGCGGACTTGGCTTCGAGCCACTTACCATAGAGCCAAAGCTATCCACCCGTGATCGCTAGCCCCTCCACATGTTTACAGTGGAACTGCAAACTCAGAGGCGTCCAAGGCCATCTTCGAGCTCCGCACCTTGTGCGGACTAATGTTCAGGGTAGAAGATTACCACCGCCCCGAAGGCCCCACACAGTGCAGCAACTGCCAGAGATATGGCCACTCAAGCAAAGTGTGTCACGCCCCACCTAGGTGTCGCCTGCGCGGCAAGGGCCACAAAACCACGGCCTGTGACCTGGAAAATAAAGACGATAGGTCCTCCCGATTTTGTGTTGGCTGCCAAGGCAAACATGCAGCCAACTACAGAGGCTGTGAGGCCTACAAGGCCGAGAAGTGGCGTTTTCTGCCCAAGGTCGAGAGGCAGAAGCGCCAGCAGCAGAGCAAAGCCTCGCTGCAGGGCCTGAACCAAGTCCCTAAAAATTACAAGGCCCCTCGTGCCCCCTGGGCACAAACAAGCCAAGGCAGCTGGACCACTGTGGGTAGAGGCCCACAACAACAAGAGCGCACACAGGCGCAAAACTTCGTACCCGGATACGCCCAAAATTTTCATATACCAACTAGTAACAGGTATAACGCCTTCTATGCGCAGCAGGGATTCTCAGAGTTAGAATTCCCTGCCCTAGCCTACTCTCATCGGCCCAGAGGCCAACACCCCCCACAAATGGGACCCAAGGGGAAAATGACCCCAAAAACTAATCCAAAAACAAGTAAAAAGCCCGTCAGTGCTCGCCTCGAGCAATCGCGGCAGACTGGCAAACAGCCCACCCCCACCCGCCCCAGGCGCCGTGCCAGGATAGGCCGGAGCGCCCGGCCAATCACGAGCGACCTGCTCAAGCCGAGCCTTTAAAGACCCCAGAAATGGCCCAGGACGCCAGTAGAAAGAGTAAAGGAAAGGCAGAAGAGTTCTGTTCTAGCAGCCTTGGTGAGCACATCGTGCGCACCACCGTCCAGTCTTCCAGACCTTCAGCTTTTCTACTGTCCCCTGTCTGTGTGCCTGATACGTAACCGTGCCAACGAAAGTACACAGTGCAGGGAGGTAAATATTGCTTCAGGCCGGGTAGGCACCTAGCTAGTTAAAAGTTTTGTATTTTAGGCGAGCTTGCAAGTGCTCGGCAACGAGGGACAATTGAAAGGTTTCTGTCTGCTGCTGTTTTAACAGCGGCAGCCAACTCTTCAAGTCTTCATTAGCCATCCTAAATATTTAGTGTTAGTGTAGCTTATATTTAGTCGTTACATTGATTAGTTTTTCTACTCCCATCACCCACATGGGGGCCCATCCCGGCGTCATGAGTGACGCCAAAAAACGCAAGCAGGACGACCCAGTCCCAGACCCCAGCGTCTAAATAGATTCCGGGAGCGGATCCAGCCAACAGGGACAACAGAGCCCTACATCCCAGGCACAAAAGCCAGCACTGTGCCCAATTACAGTCTATCATACCAAGGACTGTACCTAAGGAATGGTCCTGGCCCTATTCAAGGACCAGTTAAGCGCCCCCACAAAAAACTGCCTAGTCCCGCAAGGAGTGCAGTACCTGCCGCAAACCATTGCTGACTACAAAGCAGCCATTCAGATCTTAGAATCTGTAAGCGTACCCTTTAGTGTCCTCATGCCTCATCATGAACTGCCCCTCAAGGTCGCCATTAAGCGCCTAGAGCGAACCCTCACCATCTCGTGGATACGAGATGAGCTCCGCGAGCTAGGCTTCGAACCTGGCAACATAGAGCCCAAGCTCTCCCAGCGCGACAGGCAGCCACTGCACATGTTTGTAGTGGAGCTGCCTAACACGGAGCTGTCCCGCCAGATTTTCGACCTTAAGTATCTGTGTGGCCTCGCCGTCAAGGTCGAGGACTACCACCGCCCTGAAGGCCCGCCCCAATGCAGTAAGTGCCAAAGATTCGGGCACTCGAGTAAGGTGTGTCACGCCCCTCCCCGATGTCGTCTCTGTGAAAAGGAACATATGACAGTGAACTGCGACCTTGACAACATGGACGACAAGTCACTGCGCAAATGCGTAGGATGCCAAGGCAAGCACGCCGCCAATTACAGGGGCTGTGAGGCCTATAAAGTAGAGAAGTGGCGATTTCTCCCTCAAGAAGAAAGGAAGAAACGCCAACAACAAAGTAGGACATCTCTCCAGGCTCAGAGCCAGGCCCAGAAAAACTTCCGCCCCTCCCGCGCCCCATGGGCGCAAACAGGCCCAGACGGCTGGACGGCTGTGCAAAAGGGTCCGCAAGTCCACACAGCTGCCCAGAACTTTGTACCTGGCTTCGTGCAAAATGTATCTGTGACCACAAGTAACAGGTACAATGCATTCTATGCAGAGCAGGGATTTTCCGAGGTGGAATTGCCTGCCCTAGCGAACCCGCACAGGCCGAGAGGGCAACGCCCAGCACAAGCTGGAAATAAAGGGAAAATGACCCCAAAAACCGCCCAAAAAACAAGTAAAAAGCCCGTCAGTGCTCGCCTCGAGCAAGCGCAGCAGACTGCGAAGCAAGCTGCCACCACCCCGCCCCAGGCGCCGCGCCAGGATAGGCCGGAGCGCCCGGCCAATCCGGAGCGACCAGCTCAAGCCGAGCCTTTAAAGACCCCAGAAATGGCCCATGACGCCAGTATGGAGGCAGAGGGCAGAGGAAAGAGTTCTGTTCTAGCAGCCGTGGTGAGCACATCGTGCGCACCACCGTCCAGTCTTCCAGACCTTCAGCTTTTCTACTGTCCCCTGTCTGTGTGCCTGATACGTAACCGTGCCAACGAAAGTACACAGTGCAGGGAGGTAAATATTGCTTCAGGCGGGGTAAGCACCTAGCTAGTTAAAAGTTTTGTATTTTAGGCGAGCTTGCAAGTGCTCGGCAACGAGGGACAATTGAAAGGTTTCTGTCAGCTGCTGTTTTAACAGCGGCAGCCAACTCTTCAAGTCTTCATTAGCCATCATAAATATTTAGTGTTAGTGTAGCTTATATTTAGTCGTTACATTGATTAGTTTTTCTACTCCCATCACCCCCTCGGGGGCCCATCCCGGCGTCATGAGTGACGCCAAAAAACGTAAGCAGGATGACCCCGACCCCATCAGTGCAAGGATGGATTCCGGGTCCGGAAATTCCACGCAGCAGGCCCAACAACAGGCTACCCCTCAGGCTCCTAAGCCCCAGCTCAGGCTCATTACCGTGTACCACACACGTGAGTGCACATACAAATTGTCCTCGCGCTCTTCAAGGACCAACTAAGCCAGCCAACCAAAAACCGGCTGGTCCCGCAGGGGGTACAATATTTGCCCCAAACTGTTTCTGACTACCGCCTGGCAATCCAGGTACTGGAGTCAGTCAGTGTACCTTTTAGTGTGCTGACGCCACACCACGTATTGCCCCTTAAGGTCGCCATAAAGCGCCTGGAAAAGACCTTTCCGATCACGTGGATACGAGAGGAAGTGATCGAGTGCGGCTTCGCGCCTTTAAACATCGAGCCCAAGCTCTCCACCCGTGACAGGCAGACCCTCCACATGTTCATTGTGGAACTGCCTAACACCGAGGCGTCAAAAGCCATCTTCGACCTGCACATCCGCGAATTTGTTGAAATACTTCGTGACGTACAATTCCACCAACTCATACACCACTTCAGGCGGTATTTCGCTCCTATCAGGAGGGCCACAAGCACCTTTGAAAAACAAGTACTCTTTATGCAGGCACACGTGGAATTCCCCCTCCCAAAATAATGGCGCAAACAACAGACGCTGCACCAACACTATCCATACTAAATTGGAATGCCTGCGCGGTTAAAAATCAACTTTACGAACTAGAACAAGTACTACATATATACGGGATTGATATTGCCTTCATCACTGAAACTTTTCTGAAACCACAAACCAGATTAACAATATTCGGTTACACTAATTACCGAACAGACCGCAATGGACACGGAGGAGGCACGGCCATTTTAATTAAGAATAATATACAACACCACCCAATAAATATAAATAATCTACAATATCTTGAATCCACAGCAATTAAATTAAAACACAGAAAAACGCACATCCATATGGCCGCAGTTTACGGGAAACCAAACTCGCAATTAACAGTACACGACCTTAACAAAGTAATCGGTGAAGAGCAACACTTTTTAATTGCAGGAGACTTAAATAGTAAAAATACGGAATGGAATTGTAGAACAACAAACAGACGCGGTAGAATTCTAAGTGAACGTGCTACTAGAAATAACTATACTATCTTCTCACCTGAAACCCCTACGCATTACCCAACAAACTGCGGACAGCCAGACATTTTAGACATTGCCTTAGCGAACATCCCAAACGCGAGAATCGAGTCAGAGACTTTAGATTAATTAGATTCAGACCACTTACCTGTTTTATTTAAAGTTACTTTAAATACGCACAGAAACAATAACCCGTTCCAAACTAAAATCCCTCAAACAAACTGGGAAAATTTTAGATCAGACTTAACACAAAAACTAACAGAAATACCAGTAATAAATGACAGTGAAGATCTAAATTTCGAAGTTAAATTATTAACAGATACACTAACTGAAACTCTATCACAGAACACAGAATT
>PNEQ01104741.1:0-17024 GCA_003012365.1 Medauroidea extradentata
TAGATATTTCATCATGTTTCGGATATGCTTTTAGTCACGTAGGCCACCCTCGAAGGGTTAAGACGCAGTTGGGACAGGTATCTATGACGTAGTTTAGGCGGTTTTCCCACTATGAGCCACCCGGGCTTTGAGTCATCGGCCAGCCCTCAAGGAGTTACGAAACAGCCGCCGACCACTGGCCTCCAGGAACATGGCACGCAACAATATGTTAAATAATAATAAATGTGACCTAGCACCTGTCGAAATTACATACTTGTCACCACCATCATATTTAATCATCTCGGTGAGTTCTTCATTTTGTATAGGATCTCATAGATAATTTTTTCTATATATCTACAAATTATTGTCCAGATAATATATTCATATTAAAAACATACTGGGAAACTTCATCACATAAATGTTTCTGTAAATTTGATTCCTGTATTAAGCAATATGTTCCTCATACTTCTACAGGCTATCACAAAAAGGTACGGCCAAACTTTCAGAAAACATTCCACGCACACAATGAAAGAAAATATGTGATATGGACGTAATGACCGAAAACGCTTAGTTACCATGGTAGAGCTCAATTCCTTGCATCTCGTTAAATGCCATCATAAATAACACTTTGTACAGAAAATGTCCCAAATACCCAATCGATTGGTTCTTTAGAATGTACTTTACTTTCTAGGTTCACCGCCAAGTGGGCCACTTGACGGAAGGTAATCTGGACTACATTGCTTGTGTTGACGCCATACACTAGGGATACAGCAGCGCATCAGGGATTCCTTACGGCGAAGGGTAGATGCATAGATCCTCGCTCACTGAAGTCATTTTGAACATTTCATATGAGAACGTGTGTTACGTAATGCTGGTACTGCCTGTTTCTGTGTGCTCCTAGTCCATTATTTCATGTGCGTTGAAGAGACGCAATGCAGTCACGATTACCTTCCGTCACGTCGCCCACCTGGCGGTGATCCTAGGAAGTAACGTACATTCTAACGAAACATTCCATTTAGTAATTGGAACAGTGTCTGTACGAAATGTTCTTAGGATGACATTTAACGAAATATAAGGAATTTAGCTATGCCATGGTAATGAAGCCTTTCTGGACATATGTCCATATCACATATTTTCTTTCTTTGTGTGTATGGAATGTTTCCTGAATGTTTGGCCGTACCTTTTTATAACATCCTGTATATGTGGTTAGTAACAAATTCATGAATTATTATTGACATTGTTACACAGCCATGAATGATAAATGTTATTATTGCATAGCCATTAACCGTAAATAGTATCATTGTTTCTAGAAACTGCAATTAAATATGAAATTTGCATGACATTTCTAGCAATAATTATATCAGCAATGAATTCATAAACGCCTACTTCACGAAGTAAAACTTAAAAAAAGTATTACTTATATAGGCCAAGTTGTACTTGATGAAGTAACCAAATAAGTATCGCTACAATATCAGAACCAACATGACACAACTAAACTTGTTTTTGAATTACAGCATTCCTCTAGAATAATTGAATATTTGGTTACATTTCATTGACAATTACACTTGAAAGTATTTTTCTTTTACTTTAACACCTATTTAAAATTAAGTAACAATACTAAGGTTAAAAACGTGTCAGTTAATGTGTTAATACATTTTTTGTATCTATGCAGTTTGCAAACTGTGAAATAAAACATTACATTCACGACTCGACTCGATGAAAAAATGATTTACATGAACACGTGCTGCATACTTGTTGATTTGCATATTTTACTTAATTGTGTTTCAGTTGATATTCAGCGTACAAATGTAAATAAGATGTATTTAACGTTCATATATGCCACTTATTAACTTATTTTGCTTACCAACTGATAACATAACCTCATATCACAAAACTGGCTTCGAGCACGTGTAATTTTTGTGAATTAAGTGGTAAGGCGTACTAAAATTGTAATGTTGTGATGCTATGAATAGCTTTCTGTCAGATTCAAAACTGGGAAGTGTATATAAAATTATTGCTATGCACACGTTGCACTTGGCGGAAATTTTTTAGGCTACAGGTTAACAAATGCCCGTTCGTATGCTTCAATGAAGTTAACATAATACTGGTTTTTACAAGCTAGTTCTAACATTGCGTCTGTTACTGACTTAAAATTAAATGCTCTTATATTATACATCCTGAACATGTTCTTGACCGCATCTCATGCTACGTTTGAAATAAAGTTGATAAACGGCCTGCCAGACGTGTTAAGCCTACCAACTGATACCTTATCCTATAACAAAACAGACTTTGAACATATTCGCGATTTTCGAGTATGATGAGATAAAGAGAATGATATATTGTACTAAAATTGAATGTTCTGATCACATAATTAGTTTTCTGTCAGCTTCCAACCTGTCAGGCTACCACTTGACGAAAAATTATTTAGGTTATAGGCGACGCAAAATTTAGATCAGTTCAAATAAAATATTATTATTTTTGTTATTATACGTAGGTCCTAACAAAACTGATGTTATTGTGTAGGAATTTACTGGGTGTAATGTTCGTAGACGTAGACAGGCCTAGGCCTATTATAGATGGATTTTAAACATTTTCAATCTGCAATATTTTCATTATAATATGTAGGTTAGGTAATATGTAACGAAATGTTGAGTTCACATTGAAACGGAATTTACATATAAAACATAATTCCCAGATATATGAATACCATACAAAATTCTTTAAGGAACCAAAACACGAAGAAAGTGTTTGAAAAAGGTTCAGAAATGAGGTTATGTTTTCGTAACTGTGTGTGTTGAATTTTTTATTTTTTCGTTTTGTTCCATGTACGTTTCATGCCTAACTTTTTAAATGCCTCTTTTCGTTAAATATGTGGAATGAAATATCAATGTGAAGGAAGGAATCCCTTACATAACCTATTTATTACGTAAAAATCCTTTACTTAAGTCACTTAAAGAGCAGACTTGATAAAATACTACTTATATGCTTGGGTAAGCAATGCTTATTTGGTTTTGAATACTTGTAAAAAAATAGTACTTATTTTGTGACTGTGAATACATATTAAGCAGTACTTATTTGAAGTAATACTTCATGAAGCATTACCTGACGCGGTCTCAAAAAGCAATACTTATTTCTAGCACTATGAATTGAAAACTATACTTAAGCACGGATATAAGTAGCACTTATCTCAAGTACCACTTATATCACCACTATGAATTCCAGCCTTAGTGTTGCGTGGTATAGCAAACTATATATTTTTCACTGTTCAGAGTGGTGTTGGTTTTTGTTAAGACATATTTGGTTTTATAGTAACACTCTCCGTCCTCACCTTTCCTGTATGCATTAAATGGTACTTCACAACTTGGCTTGCTTCCAGTGGATATGTTATAAGCTGTTCGGGGTAAGTGAGCACTCACAACAGCCCTGCTAGAGTTCTACTTTCAGCCAATTCGTATCGTTCCGCGCGTAACGACTTACGCCGGGAAATATCCCTAACCTCTCTGGACACGGCACTTGATGTTTGCGCGTGGAAGAATAACTGCAGTCAGAACAAAGATGTTAGAAGGTTCCAGACAGAGCATGTCGCCGGGAATTGTAATCAAACAAACGCTTGACGTGGCTGCTATCAATACGGCCGACTAATTAAAAAATTGAGGAAATATTAGTTAGGAGGTGTGTAAACAGGGCTAAAATAGACAGTTTTCAATCTAGAACATTAATTAAAGAGCATGAGACATTAATTTAACATAAAAAATACCAGTCTGATGTGCACTTTTGAGGTTAAAGCAGTATGGCGGCTGGCAAATTTGGCGGTTACCTCTCCCCCCTCTTGGCTTCACTCCCCTCGCCAACGTTCAGACCTTATACTACCCCCGTGAGTCAGAATGAATCGACAAGGTTTGATAAAAAAAAAGTTTATTAATTACATAGAATACAATTACGTTGATTTCGGTTGATTTTCTTCAAACACGGAACTATATTGCGTAATTTCGCTGCCAACCATACAAGCAGTAAGGGGACTATTGTTAATGTTGAATTATATGCAGTAACGGCTAGTGATGTTTATCAAAGGTTATATTTTTAGTGCTCACTTTATTCCGAACAACCTATATCTGTCCTACCCAATCGACAAAATTAAATTCCCTTGTTACATTAAATACCATAGTTTTCAAGAAAGTAATGCGTAATTATAATTTCAGCGTCTGCCAAATGCAACATATTTTGAGTTGGAAAATTATGTTGTTTAAAAAAACATCCAACCTGTAAAGTCAGAACTAGTCGAGGACGTACCTACGCACCTTTCTTACGAATTGTCGCTGAAATTAATGTACGATCCAATGTTTCAAAGTAGTCAGGCTGATCACATACATCCATGGTAAACCAGGATCGATACCCGTTGGCGTTAACAAGAGTTTTCATTTCTAGTTTCAACAATAACTACATGCTTTAAGATGTTAAAGTCAATTAATACATATAAGGGACGCTGGTTCTTAGTCAAAGTTATGTTGATTGCCTTTTCCGCCATAATTGGAATGTAAGCTGTGCAAACAAGTCAAAACGTATTTCAGGAAATGCTATAAAATACTGTAACCAAGTTATTACACAGTGATATCAACAAAAATAAAAGTTTGAAAAATGTCTTCAATAAACCGGCGGTAAGGTGAATGTTATTGCGAACGGTCTATATTACTGGGACTTTACCACTTATGTGCTGTACTGAAGTCTCGTACAGCATCTTATTAACTTGGCCGTTTCTCAATAAATGAAAATGATTCCAGTACGTTGTCTTAAATACTGTCAGCAAGAACAAATAAAAACAATATTGTCACGTAGACAGCGATGGACTGACAGAGCACCTAGAAATGTACAAAAACTAAGAAAATAGTGACAACAATGATTTATGTGTGGTAAGCAACATACATGTATCACTTCATTTATATCCCAGATTATGTTTGTTTCCGAAGCAATTCCTGGATCATAATAAATTCGGCATCCAGATATATATCTGCAAAATCCGGTTAAACAGTGCGGAAAAAAAGTGAATGCTTGAATGAACATAATCAAATAAGTTACTTAATAAATAATGAATGTAACAGTAAACATTAAGGTGAGCGGTGGTAAGAGCGGCACACAACTCAAGTTATGTTTTTACACAAATAAGCTGTTGACACCAATATTTGGGAGCCTATTATTACGTTCAGATTAAGTAGCATTATTACATTTTTAAGTTAAGTATTATACATCTTCTCTCTTTTTTAAAAATGTCAAAACATGTGAGTACGTACACATGTGATAATACTTATAGTGATATAATTATAGTTAATGAAATTAAAGAAAAGTAGACACACTACCAATTGTAAATTATCCGAAAGCATACATAAACAGAACCCGAGTAGAAATCGCAATAGAAATAAAAGTAAGTTATCTCAGTCAAAAAGTTATGTACAACAAACCACA
Organism: Medauroidea extradentata; assembly: GCA_003012365.1. NCBI lineage: Eukaryota > Metazoa > Arthropoda > Insecta > Phasmatodea > Phasmatidae > Medauroidea > Medauroidea extradentata. The sequence goes on from PNEQ01104741.1 coordinate 5,437, forward strand.
TAGTTTCACGTAAGTTATTTAAGCACCTCAAATTAAATTATGGCAAAAAATAAAACAACCTTCGAATGAAAGTTTACACACGCGTTCAGTAATGGCAGGCCTGACTCAAAATAATACATACATCCACACAGGACAAAACAGAAAATGCGACAACGTTTACCATACGGTTATGTGGTGTTTACGTTCCTAATATGAAAACATGAAATATGCACGGTCGATAAGAACAATTCCTTGCGGTAAGAAAATGAAGGGGTCATACGTCTTGTGAAAGTCATGAAAATAAACATCGTCACCCAACATTCGTACTAAACTTAAGTGGTGCTAACCTAAAGAAGGTAATTTCGTAAAAGGCAAATGATGTCATGGCAACTAAAGGTACAACACAAGTTCACTGGAGTTGGAGTAGAAGTTGGAATCACATTAGATAATTCATTCAGACGGCAAGCTACAATTTATTTCTTCCAGCTCGCTGTACATCCTATTCATATGTGAGGTTCATTGTCCTGTCTGTTTTTGTTTTTCCAACTTTTATCAGATTGAAGAACATTCGATCCTGTTTTTTTTTTACTTTAGGATAAAGTCAACCTCCTACATATTGATGTTTTATTATAACACAAATGTCAGTTGATACACAAAAGTTTATCAGTCACCGAGTTTTACACTACATTTGTATGAGACTGTTTATCGATTATATCTGTCAATCACTTTATTTTTGTAGAGGTCCAATGCGATATCGTTAAATTGTAAAGAATAATTTCAATTGATATCATAAGGATGGAAGTATAACTTTCCTATCTTTCATAGTAAATGTATGAAAAAATGTTATGGGACAATTTTCCGGGCTTTTGATACCTGTGGACACATTCAGCAGGTTCGGCCTCGATTAAATTATTCTTGCAGGCGTCTTCTCTTTCCAGTATTATACTAGATTTTCGTTTCTTCCACTCACTAGCATTTCCGGTATATTTTTATGATTTTCTGCAGTAATTCTTTTGAATTATGACTGTAGAAATAACATATTCTTCGTTTTGTTCTATATTACAAACGTGTTTTGTCTGACATACAGTTGTGTCTTCATACTTCCTAAAATCTTAAAACTCTTTATCTTCAGTGATTGCACATTCATCTTGTTGATTATACATTTCACTAAGAATTTCTTCTTACATCATTCCATTGTCTGTATTATCCATGACAGGGTGTTCATTATACTCTTCTCCAATACTGTCATCTGGTGACTCAATGAACTCGTTTATATCTTTCACGTACACAATAGTGCTGATATCTATTAATTTCGACAGGTGATACAATGCGCAATAAAAATAAGCATAGGCCTAATATTTATTATAGAACACTCACTTTAGATCTAAACTGAAAATTTTGGAAGAAGTACCGTAAGCCAATAAATATACAATTTCTAAATGGAATACATCCAAAGAATCTAAAACTAATTGACTTATAAAAATAATACTCTGAAAATATTGATTCATATAGTTTAGATCTAGTCCATAGCAAATTCTGGGTAGTAATTTCTACCATTACAAAAATAATAGTTGTGGCCACCTTCTAGCTGTATACAACTTTTGTAGTGTTAGGAAATTCGAATATTTGAAGAAGATTTATTGAGTACCGTAACTTGTGTAGCGAAAATTGTTCTCATGTTGCGACTGTCTAGTTCATATTATGTACTTGATATGCGTAAGACACTATTTCACACAATCACATTTTTCAGGAGAGCAGCTTGAAGTGTGATTCACTAGTGAATCCAGTTATTCAACACCCAAAAATGTGTTTTTTTACACAATACGGACTTTGTGTTGTATGCCACTCGATAGTAATTACAACTGTATTAATATTTATGTTGAAAAGTGCTTTTAGGGAAAAAGGGTACATAGTGTCTTATGCCTCACAGGTACATGTATAGTTTTAATTGACAACACACTTGAGGATTCGCACATCGGTACAGAACCTAGAACAAAGTAAGAAATGTGTTAATCTGTGTCTTGTTCATCTCTGTGCACAGACGAATGGGGACATTCACTGTAAATAGCACGTACCACATATTAATCAACTCGCAATATCGTAGTCATCAGTTCTGGACACTTTATCGCTGCAAACGAACCATCAAACGTGTTTCGAAAAGAATTGTGAGTCCAAGACAGTTAAAATCATGTCAACTCTTTTATTGTGAAAGTCCTACTTCTTGATAAACCAACACTGACAAACAGTGGAAAATACTTACTGACAAACACATAACACTTAAATGTCAGTGTAATGTTTTATCGAAAGTGATTGGTAAGAGCGACAGGACCTTGAATTCCGAGATTTTGAATTCAATTGTGAGAGAAGGAAAAGTACTCACGAATAAGTAACAAATCTTATATCTCTGAAAATATAATGGATGATATATTTCTAGTTAATATAAGATTGGTATGTTTACGATCTCGCAAACAGTTAATGGAAATTTATATTTTTAGAATAAACCATTTTGGCAAAACATGTTTGGATAGTGTATACACATAACAAACTGTAAGCATGGAACCAAGCAGCAACAAGCAACACATGAGAAGCTGCAACGCAGTTTGTATTTAATATGCCAAAACTCAAGTGAAACTGTCATTGCACTTGTACACCTTATATGGTACAAAGAATAGTGATGTGTGGGTTGCTAATCTGGGTTGGCTGCATTTGCAAAATCAAAGTGCAACATACTCCGAATGCTTAATACTTTACTGTACTTATTGAAACATAAGAAATAACATTTAAAACATTTGCACAACAAGTTCTTTAAAACTTTAATGAAATAATGGGACAAGAAAAACCCAATTGCAAAACAAAAAATACACGAACAGTCCTGGCTCCTGTATGTTTATTCAATTTTTTTTCAAAATTAAGATACCAAAAGCCATTAATGAAATGGTATAAGAAGATATTAAAGTTGAGAGGAAGACCCAATGTAAAGAAAAGCCTAAAGTAAAACTTAACATAATTTGGGCTGAACGTAATTCCCTCCCCAAAATTCATCTTAATTACACCAACAAAGTTCAAAAAAAGATTGAAATATATCATTAAAAAATTGTGACACTCATTAAATGAATACTTTACCATGGAAACTTTATAAACTTGGCATCAGCATCACAACTAAATTACACGAAAAGCTAACATCTGTCTTACGATTCTAAGTGAGTCACTCAATTTTGCATAGTTATGTTGGATAGGTTATAAAATAATAATTATTATTATTATAAATTCTCACGTAAATTAACACACATACACACATATTTTTTTTCAAAACATTTACCTAATCCGCAACTACCCGTCGTTTAAATTAATTCTCTGGGTTATAGTTATCATCCGACTTGTACTAAGCTTAATCACTCTAATATTCACAAAAGAATCAAAACATTTTCAGTTTAGCATTCTAAAACAGTTAAGTAACATTATTAAAATTTTCCAAAGTCCTTTTCGCTTAGAAAGCTTAGATTATTAAAAAAACATTCAAGAAGTACTATGATCTTTTCCCGAAATTCTTAACATTGGTAATAGAAGACACATAAATAGTGTCATACACCAACAATACGACAATGATTACATTGCGACATCGTCGCGACGAAGCGCAAAACCAAATTGGCTACACATAAATTTACATCAATTATCTTGGAACATTCCTGCCAAGAAAAATTGACCTAGAATGAAACATGTGATCAACCCGAAAATATCCGAAATACAAAATCTTCAAACCGGTAATTTGTGAGCGCAAAATGCATCATCGTAGGGTCCAGTATGATCTAAACTCACAAACGACCCAAAAGGGGTAAACTTTCCCAAACAAATGTGTCACAAATAGGTTAGACAAGTCAAATGACTCGCAAGTATGACAAGGGAAAACATCTCTAACAAGTGAAACGAAACGAGCAATGAGAGAGCCAGAGCCAAGAGATGATCAAAACAAGTTACTTACACAGTTAAACCGGAACAGATAATTGTGAAGGCGAGACCGAAACATAATTTAGACAAATGGAACCAGGAACAAAACTTGTATATTATAAAAACATTACCTTCTCATGCTCGTCGCTAGCAAGCAAGCAGGCACCCGAACTTCCACGAAATGCAAAACTAATACCCTACATTGCGATCACATGTTGTCTCTAAGAAATCTGGAGAAAAAGTAAGTGAGCCAAGACCAGCTCGGTAACCGACATAACCAGCCGAGCCGAGGTGGCCACCATGCATGCGCAAGGCCAGGAAAGAAGAGAGGGTAAAATCATTGAGTAAAAAAAGGGCTTCTCCTCGTCACTTCCGAGAGAGCTCACTTGGATAGTCTGCTGGCAGCGTAATCTGTATCAGTCAAAAGGCACAAGGCAATACATGCCAAAGAAGTATAGCAAGTGCGCATACATAGTACAAATCTCCTCCACTGAAACTTCCTTCCAGACGAAGAAAATTTATGTTCACCCACTCAAATCACCGTCCGACACTCCCGCTTGAAGTAAAACGGACCATAGATCCAAAAGCATACACTCACACAAGCGCAAAGAAATCTTCATCCAGGTAACTTTCGCAAATTATTTCCAGTCAAAGAAGTGTTCCCATTAAGGAGCCAAGGTTCACCCCAGACTCGCACCAACAGTTCATCCAGACACCTGAGTAGGCTGGAGTCAGGCACCTGGTTCAGGATCAGAAGCTGTCGGGGCGACGAGTGGGAAATCTCTCGTTGAAGAGGAGAACGCAACCTCAGACAAGGGCAGGTGTTCTCGTGAGTCCCCCAGCAGATGACTCGGAAGTAGCATGAAAATAGAAAGTAGAGCAAGAGAAAACCGAACCTAAAACTGGGATCACTGGGTACAATATTGACCAATGCCCCTGCATCTAAAGCAATGCTCTTCTCCCTTGGGAAGCAATAGCAATAGACAAGCCTGGGTTGAGTGCCCATACTTGGTGAGATTACCAGGTCATCTCCTCCAATCTTGGCTACTCTGTCCCAGAGCAGGTGGAAGGCTTAAGTATTTAGATTTAGAAGGAAAGTCAATAACCTTACCTTTCCCACTAGAGTACTCCCCTACAAGTGACTTATGCACAATCAACAACAAACTGCATTACCCACCTCAAGATCATCCACTTTATCTGCCTGAAATGCATGAATCTCCTGCATAGTACCAGGAAGCCTCATCGCTTTGCACTTATCCTTAGTTACTTCCGAGAGGTTGTCAATAATAATATCAACTAATGTCTCATCTACGGTGTGTAAATCCAGCACATTTTCATCATCAATAACTGACTGAACAAATTGATGCAGTTATTCATGTGGCATTTACGGGCAAAACACAAATTCAGAAACCCGACTATGAAAACCGAACGAGACTGTTGCTGGGTGGTTTATGGATCTAAAGGGTTACCATCACGAATATGATCCCCTGCCATTTTTTGCAGAGCTTCCACGTCAAGGGCATCTGAAACCCCTGTCACCTGACAGTTCCGCAGAAACCCGACAAGCTCATGTTTGTGCAGACGGTAAACCCAGGACATCTCGACCGTCGTCATGTCACACAAACATGAAACAAACCAAATTCTGAATTAGAATCAAAGAGCAGAGAGTTTGGCAGCCAGTTTTTCTTGCTCCACAAGTTCCTACAACGTTTATAGAAAAAAGTAGAACAAGAGAAACACAATCACAAAATAAAAAATACAGTAATAGTCCTGGCTCCTGTAGGTTTATCCAATTCCTTTTTTCTAAATTTCATACCAAAAAACAATCAAAAAATGAAATGGTTCAAGAAGTGATTACAATTGAGGGGATGACACAAGGTAAAGAAAAGCATCTTAACAGAATTTGGGTTTCACACAATTCCCTCACAACCATTCATTTTCATTATGCCAACAAAATTTAAAAAGGGATTCAAATATATCATTCAATTAATTGTGACACTCACTAAATTTAAAATTTACCATGGGAACTCTATGAACGTTGTAACACACCTAAATTTCACAATTAGCTAACATCTGCATGAATATTACAATTTTCAGTGAGTCATTCAAGTTTCCACAATTCATGCTGGATAGGTTATGTGTTCCTTCCATCACCTGTCATAAAATAGTAATTTTTATAAGTTCTCACGTAAATTCCCATGTATATATTTACAAAACATTTACCCAATCCACTCACGAAACCTAGACAACCTCCCTTCGTTAAAGTTAATTCTCAGAGTTACCCTTTTCATTTATACACTCTAGACGCAAAAACATTTCATTTTAGTCTTCTAAAACGTTTAGTAAACATGATTCAAATTCGCCGAAACCCATTTTATTTAGAAAGATTTGGTTATTCAAAAAACTAATAGAAGTACAATTCTCTTTTCCCGAAAATCCAAATATTGGCAATAAAAGACACATAAATAGTGTCACACACAAATTATACGACATTGATTACATTGCGATATCGTCACAACGAAGCACAAAACCAAATTGGCTACACATAATTTTTCATCAATCACCTTGGAACATACCTGCCAAGAGACACTAACCTAAAACGAAATATGTGATCAATACGAAAATATCCGAAATCCAAAATCCTCAAACCGGCAATTTGTGAGCATAAAATACATAAATCCTAGGTCACAAACCACCCATATGGGCAAACTTGGCAAAATAAAGTGCCACAAACAAATTATAGAAGTCAAACTACGCACAAGTAGGACAAGAAGAAATGTCTCTGACAAGTGAAACGAAACGAGCAATGAGAGTTGTCAGAGCAAAACTATGATCAAAACACATTACTAACGCAGTTAACAGAAACGAACATTTTTGAAGGCGATCCCGAAAGATAATTTATACACAAGAAACCAGCAACGAAAATTACATCTCATAAAACATTACCTTGGCATGCTTATCGCCAGCAAGAAAGCAGGCACCCGATCTACCACGTCGTACAAAACTAATACCCTACATTGCGATCACATGTTATCTCTAAGAAGTCTGAAGAAGTGGACCAGCCAAGACCAGCTCAGTAAACAACTCGACCGGCTGAGCCGAGATGGTCACTGTGCACGCGCAAGGCTAGGAAAGATGAGAGGGTAAACTCATAGAGTAAAATATAAGGGTTTCTCCTCGTCACCACCAGGAGCGCTCACTTCAAAGGTTGAAACAGTATCTTAAGCAAACATTCTGTATTTTCTGTACACGAATTTTTGCTCCCTGTTAATAGTAACGAATAGTCCTGCACAACTGTTAAAATTCGATGTAACCAGTGCTTCGCACAGTTTTAGTGTTTTTGGCGGAAGTTAGTATGTTTTCAAGTATTTAGAGATGCTTGAAACTGTAGTAAGCAGATTGAATAGAGACTATTGTATGTTAATTCCAATGTAGATATTTGTCAAATATTATACCTATGATTTTACACTGATTTTTTTCCGGTATGATTTTCCTGTTTGTGACAATGTATTTATTACGTCAAACGTTTTAAGCACGTCCTGTAATCCAGTGTTCATATAGATGCATTTAATTTTTTGTTTAGTTAAAGGATGTTCATGTCACACCACTCAAACAAATTTTGTAAATTACTATTAATCTTTGACTGGATGTGGTTTTTTTGGACGTGAATGTAAATGTGAAAAGTTACTATGATAATTGTTACTTTTTCCTTACTAATAGCTAAACATGTGTGTATGTGGATGAGTATGATTTTGAACTGTATTTTATATTTAATATTTTCCGTGTATAATTACGGTTTACTATTTGAATTAAAGTTGTAAATCCATATGTTTCATCTAACTTTATAAACGGCATTACGTAACCAATACTTATACTTAATGCGTAATAAATGTTTTGTAAAGTTAAAGTTTATAGTTAGAAATTTCTGCAATTTGGTTATATATCGCGGTTAAAGTGTAAGTGCAGACACAATGCTTCACGTGATCAAACTTAAATAAATATATACAATTTTTACTGACTGTTCTTAAAATTCATCACTGCACACAAAACGACCCCCTCCAAAAAAAAAAAAAACTGTAAACAACAGTACATTTCTAAATAAACTACTATCGTAATCGATTTTTACTAAAATTTGAACATGTTATGTTGAAGCAGTTGTAAATGAACTGTAATTCATTAGAGATAAATACAGCAATTATAAATGTAGTAATGAAAATATATTAACATGGATTACAGATTTGTGTGGCCGTTGTTAATATGTCCTTGACGCATGGGCTAGAGTGGGGTTGTATGTTGCTCTTTTGACCACGTTTCCACAGACGTTTTCGCTACAGAATAGGAAACAGGACTGAGTTTGGCCCTGTTTTCGACCTGATGATGTCAGCTGTAACGTCTGTGGAAACGTTGCAAAATAACATGTTACTGGCCTCACGTCCAGAAATCAAGAACATTTTAGTATATATTAGGCTTTTCTTTCTATGTAGCCTACTTTGTGCAAAACACACTTAGTTTTTGTGTATACATTATAGGCTGTGTAATGAACGTTAATTTTCTTATCAATTACAAATGTAAGTTCTTAATTTAAAGAATCTTATTACGTAAAAATTTTCAAGTGTATACGTGAAATATACTTAGCGTTCAGTTTTGCCCCTGGCTTAGTTTATAACCAATAGAAAATTGTGAAAGTAAGTAAATAAATAAGTATTCAATGTATACTTGTAATGAAGAATATACACATCACACTCATTGTTTGTTTCAGACAAGCAGAGATGCTGCTTCATTTGTGGGTATTTACCTAATATCCAATATGTTACGCACTCTTTGCAGAATATTAGGACTTGAACCTTTCACAGTAAACATCTGGTATGTTCTCACGAAGGCAACTGTGCAGCTCACGGGGTCTCTGTCTGCTACTGTCTATAGTGTCGTGGTTGTAATAGTGACGGCAGGGTGGGAACAATTCACTTTTCACGTTTGTAAATGTCTAGCTATAGAACGTAATGTTTGTGTGAGAGATGTTGATGCAGTATTAGCAATATGTACTGTAAATATTACCTGTTTGACAAACATTGTTAATAATCATACAAACAGGAAGTACAGGCAAGAGGTTATACGACTGAGCTCTGAGGACAACCACATGCTGGTAGATAATTAACGTCAGCAATGAACGAATACTTTATTATATATATATCAGCTTTTGTCTTATTAGAAGTCATCTCCATTACTTCCTTGAGCTTAGCTACGAAAACAATGTTCTTATATCATAATTGAAGTGATATTCCATTCTATTTGTTTCTTTACTTCAGTCAGTCTATAACACTGACAATGACGGCAGACATTGTTATCTCGGTACTAAATATTCGACAGCAATCGAAGCTAATAAATTATACATTTTATCAACTAAAATTTTTAAATGAATCAAGCGTGATTAAAGATAGTGTGCCTGTTTCAGCAGGAAATGTGGGAGAAAGTTTTCTGACTTGTGTCACCATAGTTGACTCTCTTGTGCTACATAGTTCAGTAAATGAAACACAGAATAGATAAACGCGCCTGTTTCCCAGACAAGATAACTCTGCCCTAGATATTCTCCAGCTAAGAGCAATTTACAATACAATTTATGAAATAGTCAGTCTGGTCAATGGAGCATTTGGAATGTCAATTTTATTTCTTATTTTGTGTGTTTTTGTATCTTTCATCTGTATATTGTTATGTGCTATTAATGAACACACGACTGTTAGTTCAAATATGGCTTCGTGGGTCGCCTTACTTTTGTCGGTGTTTTACTCCGGTCAAGCCATAGTCATCGTTTGGTCTTGTAGCTCTACTAGAGACGAGGTGAGAGCGACTATAGATATCATACAGGACCTGCTTCTTGAACCTCAGCTAGGTGAGGATGTGGTCCAGCAGCTGGAGCTTTTCATGAACAGATCTGCAGTGAGGACTTGAAATTTACTGCTTTGGATTTCGTAATTCCAGATGGGTCTTTACTATGCTCGTTGCCTGTCTCTGTCATGTATTATCTACTGGCATTATTACTAATTTATCACAGATATTACAAAAACTAGGAAGACAACTGCACTATGTAAGGCTCTGTTATATTACATCGCACTGATTACTGTTCTAGTGGATTTTACATTGTGCTATATGATATTGTAGGCTCTACACTTCTTATAACATAGGTAACTGAGCAACGTATGTTACTAGCCAACAAACTAGTCACCAAAACTAACATTCACGTAACACAAGAATAATAAACCGTCGTTCATGGTTTAGCGTAATTCCGAGCATGTATTAAACAGATAACTGAATTGGTTAATACAGATAATGACAGTAGAAGGAAATAGCCGATCCGAAAACAGGAGCTGGGGGCTGAGGGTGTGAGGGTGACCTTGACCTTTGACCCCATGACCTTGACCTCGTGACCTTTGACACCTGTAACCCGACACCCCGACGCCATCTTGTTTCCGCCCGCCATCTTGTTTCTGACCGCCATCTTGAATGACATCAATTTCGAAAAATTTAAAAAAATTAATTTAAAAATTTAAAAAAAATTAAAAAATTAAAAAAAAGTTTAAAAATTCTGCCATCTTGTTTTCCATCGCCATCTTAAAGGTTTCTTCCGAGTCTTCCAAAAAATTTTGATTTTGCATTCCATCCTAACCCCACATGCATTAAAAAATTAATTTAATAAAAATAAAATATTTTTAATAAAAAAACTATTTAATAAAAATAAAATATTTTAAAATATTTTATATAACAATTATTTAGTTAAAAAAATACATCGGGTATACTCGGCCAAGCTCGTTAACCTTCGGCAATCTTCGGCCATGCTCGGCAACCTTCGGCTCGACATTCGTAAGATTCACATGATATGCAGTATACATGTACACATAACCCCTAATATTTTTAATAACTAAAAATGTAAAATCTATCTATAGTATTTATTATTTAATTTATTGCGCCCCATACCCGATCAACATAACCCCTATATTTTAATAACTAAAAAAGGGAAAATCAATCGTTATTTAATTTCTTTCGCACAATACCCGATCAATTACCGATCAATTCAAACAATTAATAATTTTCGATTCAACCGATCAATTATCCTACATTCTCGAATCTATACCCGATCGATTTAACCGATAAATTCAGTAATTAATTATGACACTTACTTGCATCTCCCAGACATGATGGACAGCATCCGACCTCTTCAGCATCCAGCAGGGAACTGACTATAGTTTTGTATAACCATGCAGTTATCTACAGTACCTTCCCCTCTCCCCTCCTTTCCCCCCTACGCCACCATTACTGCTGCACCTGTCAGACCTTGTCCCAGCTTCTCTTCCTGCATCACATGACCTTGAACGGTCATTGCACTTCCCCTCCTTTCTCCTTCTCCACAGCAGAGCTGCTGCACGTGTTTGAACCTGTCCCAGCTCATCACATGACCTTGAACTGTCATTGTACTTCCCCCTCCTTTCCCCTCTCCATCACCAGAGCTGCTGCACCTGTTTGAACCTGTCCCAGCTTCTCTTCCTACATCACATGACCTTGAACTGTCTTTGCACTTCCCCCTCTTTTCCCCTCTTCGTCACCATTACTGCTGCACCTGTCAGAACCTGTCACAGCTTCTCTTCCTACATCACATGACCTTGAACTGACAT